>JAJQKJ010001786.1:0-293775 GCA_029574335.1 Rana kukunoris
CCCCCCCCCAAGGGATCTGTCCCCCCCCGCCCCCCCCCCAAGGATCTGTCTCCCACCCCCCCCCCCCCCCCCCCGACACCCCCCACCCCCAAGGATCCCCCCCCCCCCCCCCCCCCCCCCCCCCCCCCCCCCCAGGCCCCCCCCCCCCCCCCCCCCCCCCCGGGATCTGTCCCCCCCCCCCCCCCCCCCCCCCCCCCCCCACCCCCCCCCCCCACCCCCCCCCCAAGGATCTGTCCCCCCCCTCCCCCCCCAAAGGATCTGTTCCCCCCCCTCCCCCCCCCCAAGGATCTGTCCCCCCCTCCCCAAGGATCTGTCTCCCCTACCCCCCAAGGATCGTCCCTCCCCCCCCCCAAGGTCTAGTCTGTCCCCTCCCCCCCCAAGGATCGTCTGTCCCTCCCCCCCCAAGGATCTGTCCCCCCCCCCTTCTACCAAGGATCTGTCCCCCCCTCCCCCCAAGGATCTGTCCCCCCAAGGATCTGTCCCCCCCCCCCCCCCCAAGGATCTCTCCCCCAAGGATCTGTCCCCTCCCCAAGGATCTGTCCCCCCCCCCCCCAAGGATCTGTTCCTCCTCCCCCCCCCCCGATCTGTGGCTCTCATTGGTGCTATTCTAGGAAGAATCGGACAGATCCTTGGGGGGAGGGGGGGGGCAGATTCCTGGAGGGGGGGTGTAATCTCTGGCGGGATCGTGTCGGATTGGGTATATAATCTCTCGGGAGCGGCTCAGTTCTCTGTACATATAATGGAGGAGGGAGTCTGTGAAACGCGTCGGGTTGCTGTGCTGGTTCATCACTTCCTGAGATTTCATGTTGCGCATGCGCAGTGATCTTATCCTTTTCTAGGCTCCTCCCTCCTCTCATCACTTCATCTTCTGTTGGCTGTTAAAGCGGAGCTCCGCCCACTTTTTAAGTCGGCCGCTACAAATCCGGCATCTGCTGACTCTTGATGATCGAACACTTCGCTGTCCGGGGTGCCCGCCGTGCCCCTCCCCCGAAGCCCATCCATCCCTCGGGTGCCCGCCGTGCCCCTCCCCCAAAGCCCATTCATCCCTCGGCCGCCACCGCCGCCATCTTGAGGAAGTGCCTTTACTTCCTGGTTCCCTGCTGCGCATGCGCGAGTCACGCTGTGCGTTCCCACTGGTCCCTGCTGTCATGTGGGACCCCAGAAGACAGCGCGGGGGATGGAGGAGGGGCCGGAAGTGGCGTAGGTTCCCGCGGGTGACTCGGTATCTATACCCGGAAGTGGGAGGAGAATACTTGTTTGGTGATTGGATGGGGCTTATGGAGCCCCTCCCCCCAGACAGGAAACAGGAAGTGTGAGGGATTTACTGACACAAAATAATATTTTACTCTCCAGAGTTCCCCCCGAACATCTCCCTAGAGAATAAAATGGCGGTGGTTACTTCCTGTCGCACCGTATTTGCGCGGCGCTCTTACAGGCGAAGTTACGCCGAGTAAATTGATACCCAACACGTCACGCTTCGAAGTGGCGCTCCGCTCGTGGAATGGCGACAAACTTTTCCCCTAAAGATCTCCATGGGCGACGTTTATAAAACCTCCACCGGTTGTCTGTTCTGAGATACAGAGGAAGTCTAGGGCTAGAATTATCGCTCTCCCTCCGGCGATCGCGGCGACACCTCACATGTGCGGTCTGGACACCGTTTTCATATGCGGGCGCCGCTCACGTGTGCGTTCGCTTCTACACGTGAGCGCGTCTCTTTTATTCCTAATAGAAGGAATGTGAATAGAAAACGTCATGACAGGTCCTCTTTATATACGAGATCCAATACTAACCAACAAAATGGCCGCCTCCACCGCGGTGACAGGTTTCAGCAAAGTCTCCCGGTGATGTCACCCAAATCTCCTCCAATCACTGACCGGTTACAGGAAGTGACGTGATTGGAGCTCTCCGTGGATTGGCTCTTGTGACAGATCGGCGGGGGTCTTCTAGAACGGGGGGACCCCGCTGACGGCATGAATTTTGGGGTTCCGATACCTGTAAGAAATCTTCATGTCTGTCCAATCCTAGTCTTCCGTTTCACTTCTCCGTGAATGGATGAGGTGATTGTGTGGGCGGAGCCTTGCATGGCCACACTATTTCCAAATAGTGGGGGTGGGGAGGGGATCACAGGACGGGGGAGGGGGCAGATGCTGGAACCTGTTACATCTTCCAATGGTGAACTTATCCTTTAACCCCTCCCCCCCCCCCCCCCCAGGGAGGAGCTTTTGTCCATTGCCTGTCACCATCCAGTGACCTCCATTCTCCTCTATGGGAGGAGCTTGTCTGATTTGTTATGGAGGGGGGGAGGGGTGTCGGATCGCTGTGTGTGGTGATTTCTGGGTAATGTGGGGGAGGGGTGAGATATTTCCATGTTGGTGATTGGATTCTCTGGGATGATTCTATGTAGTATTGGAGGGGGGGGGGGGGGGGGGGTGGAGTGCGATTGTTTAGTATTCTATGATATCGATCGCTGTGATTGGTCGTTGTATTATTGTGTTGGTGAATGAAGCTGTAATCTGTCATTGGGGATCAATAAAGTATCCAGAATCTCAGGATCGCGGCGGATCCTCAAAATCTGACTCCCGTCTCTGGGTGGTCTTCTGGGGAAATCGGGGAGGGGCAGAGTTGGGGGATGGGATCCCTGACCCAATGTGATGTCACACAACCTTTTAGATCTCTCCATGAAGTTGGGATCTCGGGACCTCCATAGGATTCCAAGGAAGGCGCACAGGAGGCCTCTTGGGGTGATTTCTCCTGTTGGAGGTTCTGTGACTGAGACATTGGCTGACACCGGGCCGTGTGTTCTGCTCCTTGATAGTCCTGCCAGATTCTGGAGATTCCCCCGCCATGCTTCACGTTAGGTATGGGGACGGCGGCGGGTTGGGAGGAGGAGGGGAAGGTATGGGGACGGCGGTGGGTTGGGGGGAGGGGAAGGTATCAGGACGGCGGTGGGTTGGCAGGAGGAGAAGGTTTCGGGATGGCGGTTGGGAGGAGGAGAAGGTATCGGGGGGGGGGGCGGGTTGGGAGGAGGAGAAGGTATCGGGAAGGCGGTTGGGAGGAGGAGAAGGTAGCGGGAAGGCGGCAGTTTGGGAGGAGGGGAATGTAGCGGGACGGCGGTGGGTTGGGGGGAGGAGGGGAATGTAGCGGGATGGCGGTGGGTTGGGAGGAGGAGAAGGTGGTATCAGGACGGCGGTGGGTTGGCAGGAGGAGAAGGTTTCGGGATGGCGGTTGGGAGGAGGAGAAGGTAGCGGGAAGGCGGCAGTTTGGGAGGAGGAGAAGGTATCGGGGGGGGGGCGGGTTGGGGGGAGGAGGAGAAGGTATGGGGACAGCGGTGGGTTGGGGGGAGGAGGAGAAGGTAGCGGGATGGCGGTTGGGAGGAGCAGAAGGTAGCGGGAAGGCGGTTGGGAGGAGGAGAAGGTAGCGGGAAGGCGGCAGTTTGGGAGGAGGGGAATGTAGCGGGACTGCGATGGGTTGGGAGGAGGAGAAGGTGGTATCGGGACGGCGGTGGGTTGGCAGGAGGAGAAGGTTTCGGGATGGCGGTTGGGAGGAGGAGAAGGTATCGGGGGGGCGGGTTGGGGGGAGGAGGAGAAGGTATGGGGACAGCGGTGGGTTGGGGGGAGGAGGAGAAGGTATCGGGATGGCGGGTTGGGAGGAGGAGAAGGTATCGGGAAGGCGGTTGGGAGGAGGAGAAGGTAGCGGGAAGGCGGCAGTTTGGGAGGAGGGGTAGGTAGCGGGACGGCGGTGGGTTGGGGGGAGGAGGGGAATGTAGCGGGACGGCGGTGGGTTGGGAGGAGGAGAAGGGACGGTTGGGAGAAGAAGGTTTCGGGATGGTGTTTTGGAGGGGTAGGTAGCGGGAAGGCGGCCGTTTGGAAGAGGGGGAGGTATGGGGACGGCGGTGGGTTGGTGGGAGGGGAAGGTATGGGGACGGCGGTGGGTTGGGGGGAGGGGAAGGTATGGGGACGGCGGTGGGTTGGGGGGAGGAGAAGGTAGTGGGATGGCGGTTGGGAGGAGGAGAAGGTATCGGGGGGGGGGGGGCGGGTTGGGGGGAGGAGGAGAAGGTATGGGGACAGTGGTGGGTTGGGGGGAGGAGGAGAAGGTATCGGGAAGGCGGTTGGGAGGAGGAGAAGGTATCGGGGGGGGGGGGGGGGCGGGTTGGGGGGAGGAGGAGAAGGTATGGGGACAGTGGTGGGTTGGGGGGAGGAGGAGAAGGTATCGGGAAGGCGGTTGGGAGGAGTTGGGAGGAGGAGAAGGTATCGGGAAGGCGGTTGGGAGGAGGAGAAGGTATCGGGGGGGGGGGGGCGGGTTGGGGGGAGGAGGAGAAGGTATGGGGACAGTGGTGGGTTGGGGGGAGGAGGAGAAGGTATCGGGAAGGCGGTTGGGAGGAGGAGAAGGTATCGGGAAGACGGTTGGGAGGAGGAGAAGGTATCGGGAAGGCGGTTGGGAGGAGGAGAAGGTAGCGGAAAGGCGGCAGTTTGGGAGGAGGAGAAGGTAGCGGGAAGGCGGCAGTTTGGGAGGAGGGGTAGGTAGCGAGACGGCGGTGGGTTGGGGGGAGGAGGGGAATGTAGCGGGACGGCGGTGGGTTGGGAGGAGGAGAAGGGACGGTTGGGAGAAGGAGAAGGTTTCGGGATGGTGCTTCGGAGGGGGAGGTATCGGGACGGCGGTGGGTTGGGGGAAGGGGAAGGTATCGGGACGGCGGTGGGTTGGGAGGAGGAGGGGAAGGTATCGGGACGGCGGTGGGTTGGGGGAAGGGGAAGGTATCGGGGACGGCGGTGGGTTGGGAGGAGGAGGGGAAGGTATCGGGACGGCGGTGGGTTGGGAGGAGGAGGGGAAGGTATGGGGACGGCGGTGGGTTGGAGGGAGGGGAAGGTATGGGGACGGCGGTGGGTTGGGGGGAGGAGGGGAAGGTATGGGGACGGCGGCGGGTTGGGAGGAGGAGGGGAAGGTATGGGGACGGCGGCGGGTTGGGAGGAGGAGGGGAAGGTATGGGGACGGCGGCGGGTTGGGAGGAGGAGGGGAAGGTATGGGGACGGCGGCGGGTTGGGAGGAGGAGGGGAAGGTATGGGGACGGTGGCGGGTTGGGAGGAGGGGACGGCGGTGGGTTGGGGGGAGGAGGGATAGGTAGCGGGACAGCGGTGGGTTGGGAGGAGGAGGGGAAGGTATCGGGACGGCGGTGGGTTGGGAGGAAGAGGGGAAGGTATGGGGACGGTGGCGGGTTGGGAGGAGGGGACGGCGGTGGGTTGGGGGGAGGAGGGGAAGGTATCGGGACGGCGGCGGGTTGGGGGAGGAGGAGAAGGTATCGGAACGGCGGTGGGTTGGGAGGGGGAGAATGTAGCGGGTTCCATGATGCCCCGACTGGTTCTTGGAAAAGGGGGATGTTCTGAATATTAGATGGGTGGTCATAATGTTCTGGATGTAGTACATACCCCCCGTATGATGACTCGTATTCCCCTCCCCCACATATAGTGTGTGTGTGCTTATATGCTGATACTACATTTTGGACTGACTGCCTCGGAGGGGACGGGGAAAGTCCCGCCTCCAGGGCCGGCATTGGACCAGTGTTCTGTCTATCACCGAAGCCTGTCCAGGAGGCGGGACTTTGTATTAAAGAGGGCGCCGAGTAAACGGGAGATTCTCACTGTATGTAATCTGACGGCGCTCGTCCCGCCCCCTCTGAGGCTGCCGTAATCTGAGGTGAGGCGGCATTGATGGGCACTGACCCTTATTTTGCTTCAAAGGTCTTTTATTTAAAATCAATTTTTTTTTTATTCTTAAAACTTCCCTCCTAAAATGAAGGTGTGAGTTATGTGCCGATAAATACGGTATATACGTTTCCCTGAATGCTCGCTATGTATAGTCCTAACACCATAGAGGTGACCAGTTGTAGGGGGGTCAACAGGTTGGAGCTTGGTAAAGGTGTATTTGGCTGGTGGGGGATGGGGGGACAGAGCAGGTTGGAGCTCGGTGAGGTGTATTTGGCTGGTGGGGGATGGGGGGACAGAGCAGGTTGGAGCTCGGTGAGGTGTATTTGGATGGGGGGGTCTCAGGAATGCAGTGATCAGGTATTTCTGCCCTCGGGGAGTGTGGAGGGTTCAGGAATGTAGAAGGTAATAGTGATCAGGTATTTGGTTGATGGGGGGGCGGGTTGGAGCTTGGAGAGGTGTATTTGGTTGGGGGGGGGGGGGGTCTCAGGAATGCGGTGATCAGGTATTTGGTTGGGGGGGGGGGGGTATTTAGTCCTATTTTAGTTTTTGTCGTGTTTCGTCGACTGAAATCTATTGGGCGGATTTAAATTGTAATTCATTCAGTAACATTTCTCTACAAATGCCAAACTCATTATATAATACTGGAGTGAGAAATCTCATGTTCCCTGAGATAGGGAGGGGTATGGAGAGGTGATTTCCTGGGAGGGGTACACTGGAGGTGTATGGAGAGGGGGATGGGCATGTTGGAGAAGTACGGAGATGGGGAGGTGTATGGAGAGGGGGAGGGGTACGTTGGAGATGGGGAGGTGTATGGGGATGGGTACGTTGGAGGTGTATGGAGATGGGGAGGGGTACGTTGGAGAAGTACGGAGATGGGGAGGTGTATGGGGATGGGTACGTTGGAGGTGTATGGAGATGGGGAGGGGTACGTGGGAGAAGTACGGAGATGGGGAGGTGTATGGAGAGGGGGAGGGGTACGTTGGAGAAGTACGGAGATGGGGAGGTGTATGGGGATGGGTACGTTGGAGGTGTATGGAGATGGGGAGGTGTACGGAGATGGGGATGGATACATTGGAGGTGTATGGAGAGGGGGAGGGGTACGTTTGAGAAGTACGGAGGTGTATGGGGATGGGTACGTTGGAGGTGTATGGAGATGGGGAGGGGTACATGGGAGAAGTACGGAGATGGGGAGGTGTATGGAGAAGTGATTTCCTGGGAGGGGTACACTGGAAGTGTATGGAGAGGGGGAGGGGTACGTTGGAGGTGTACAGAGAGGTGGCGACATCGGATTATCACTTCTCCATCTCTGACTTGTACATATAAGGAAATCCTTTGTGCTCGTTTTCTGAACATTGGACAGGAAATGTGCCGACCACAAACTTCTCTCTACAAGAACTTCTGACACACACATTCCTTCTCTACACCTACGGAGGGGGCAGCACATGACAATTGTGTCCTTCTATGGGCAGTGAGGAGGGGGGGGGGGTACAGATACAGTGTTCTTCTATTGGCATCAGGAGGGTAGAGGTCAGAGGGCAGGGTAGGGATGCATTGTTTCTCTTGGGGTACGAATCCTGTATATGTCAAGGTGCTATTGCGGGGTACAGATATGTTTTTCCTCTCGGGGGAGGGATCCTGGATAGGTGTAGAGGTGATATCTCGGGGGAGGGATCCTGGATAGGTGTAGAGGTGATATCTTGGGGGACGGATCCTGGATAGATGGAGAGGTGATATCTCGGGGGAGGGATCCTGTATATGGAGAGGTGATATCTCGGGGGACGGATCCTGTATATGGAGAGGTGATATCTCGGGGGAGGGATCCTGGATAGATGGAGAGGTGATATCTCGGGGGAGGGATCCTGGATAGATGGAGAGGTGATATCTCGGGGGAGGGATCCTGGATAGATGGAGAGGTGATATCTCGGGGGAGGGATCCTGGATAGATGGAGAGGTGATATCTCGGGGGAGGGATCCTGGATAGATGGAGAGGTGATATCTCGGGGGAGGAATCCTGGATAGATGGAGAGGTGATATCTCGGGGGAGGAATCCTGGATAGATGGAGAGGTGATATCTCGGGGGAGGGATCCTGGATAGATGGAGAGGTGATATCTCAGGGGATGGATCCTGGATAGATGGAGAGGTGATATCTCGGGGGATGGATCCTGGATAGATGGAGAGGTGATATCTCGGGGGATGGATCCTGGATAGATGGAGAGGTGATATCTCGGGGGAGGGATCCTGGATAGATGGACAGGTGATATCTCGGAGGACGGATCCTGGATAGATGGAGAGGTGATATCTCGGGGGACGGATCCTGGATATGTAGAGATGATATCTCGGGGGAGGGATCCTGGATAGATGGTAGGGTTGTCCAGATACTAGTATCGGCATCGGTATCGGGACCGATACCAAGTATTTGCGGGAGTACTTGTACTCGCCCAAATGCACCCGATACCTAAATAGAATACTTTTTTTGTATTTATCAACATGTTCTGTGAAAATTCTTTGAGTTTTTTACTACTGCGTGACAAGCAAATAAAACATTTTTATTCTTTTATAATGTCTTGAGTTAGAGTTCTTCATATTTCTAAAGAAAATATCCTCAGTCTGTATTGTGGTTTGAAAACTGTCACATGACATTTAAAAAAAGTATCGGCGAGTACATGAAAAAAAGTATCGGTACTTGTACTCGGTCCTAAAAAAGTGGTATCGGGACAACCCTAATAGATGGAGAGGTGATATCTCAGGGGACGGATCCTGGATAGATGGAGAGGTGATATCTCGGGGGAGGGATCCTGTATATGGAGAGGTGATATCTCGGGGGATGGATCCTGTATATGGAGAGGTGATTTCTCGGGGGAGGGATCCTGGATAGATGGAGAGGTGATATCTCGGGGGAGGGATCCTGGATATGTAGAGATGATATCTCGGGGGAAGGATCCTGGAGATATGGAGAGGTGATATCTCGGGGGGGGGGGGGGAGGGAGGGATCCTGTATAGATGGAGAGGTGATATCTCGGGGGGCGGATCCTGTATATGTAGAGATAAAATATAGGGGGAGGGATCCTGGATATATGGAGAGGTGATATCTCGGGGGAGGGATCCTGGATAGATGGAGAGGTGATATCTCGGGGGAGGGATCCTGGATAGATGGAGTAGGTGATATCTCGGGGGAGGGATCCTGGGTAGATGGAGAGGTGATATCTCGGGGGTGGGATCCTGGCTATATGGAGAGGTGATATCTCGGGGGAGGGATCCTGGATATATGGAGAGGTGATATCTCGGGGGAGGGATCCTGGAGAGGTGTAGAGGTGATATCTCGGGGGAGGGATCCTGGAGAGGTGGAGGGGTGATATCTCGGGGGAGGGATCCTGGATATGTAGAGATGATATCTCGGGGGAGGGATCCTGGATAGGTGTAGAGGTGATATCTCGGGGGAGGGATCCTGGATAGATGGAGAGGTGATATCTCGGGGGAGGGATCCTGGATAGATGGAGAGGTGATATCTCGGGGGAGGGATCCTGGATAGATGGAGAGGTGATATCTCGGGGGAGGGATCCTGGATAGATGGAGAGGTGATATCTCGGGGGAGGGATCCTGGATAGATGGAGAGGTGATATCTCGGGGGACGGATCCTGTATATGTAGAGATGATATCTCGGGGGAGGGATCCTGGATATGTAGAGGTGATATCTCGGGGGGACGGATCCTGGATAGATGGAGAGGTGATATCTCGGGGGACGGATCCTGGATAGATGTAAAGGTGATATCTTGGGGGACGGATCCTGTATATGGAGAGGTGATATCTCGGGGGAGGGATCCTGGATAGGTGTAGAGGTGATATCTCGGGGGAGGGATCCTGGATAGATGGAGAGGTGATATCTCGGGGGAGGGATCCTGGATAGATGGAGAGGTGATATCTCGGGGGAGGGATCCTGGATAGATGGAGAGGTGATATCTCGGGGGAGGGATCCTGGATAGGTGTAGAGGTGATATCTCGGGGTGGGATCCTGGATAGATGGAGAGGTGATATCTCGGGGGAGGGATCCTGGATAGATGAAGAGGTGATATCTCGGGGGAGGAATCCTGGATAGATGGAGAGGTGATATCTCGGGGGAGGAATCCTGGATAGATGGAGAGGTGATATCTCGGGGTGGGATCCTGGATAGATGGAGAGGTGATATCTCGGGGGAGGAATCCTGGATAGATGGAGAGGTGATATCTCGGGGTGGGATCCTGGATAGATGGAGAGGTGATATCTCGGGGGAGGGATCCTGGATAGATGGAGAGGTGATATCTCGGGGGAGGGATCCTGGATAGATGGAGAGATGATATCTCGGGGGAGGGATCCTGGATAGATGGAGAGGTGATATCTCGGGGGAGGGATCCTGGATAGATGGAGAGGTGATATCTCGGGGGGGGGATCCTGGATAGATGGAGAGGTGATATCTCGGGGGAGGGATGCTGGAGATAGGGAGAGGTGATATCTCGGGGGACGGATCCTGGAGAGGTGATATCTCGGGGGACGGATCCTGGAGAGGTGATATCTCGGGGGACGGATCCTGGAGAGGTGATATCTCGGGGGAGGGATCCTGGATAGATGGAGAGGTGATATCTCTGGGGAGGGATGCTGGAGATAGGGAGAGGTGATATCTCTGGGGACGGATCCTGGATAGATGGAGAGGTGATATCTCGGGGGACGGATCCTGGAGAGGTGATATCTCGGGGGACGGATCCTGGAGAGGTGATATCTCGGGGGACGGATCCTGGAGAGGTGATATCTCTGGGGACGGATCCTGGAGAGGTGATATCTCTGGGGACGGATCCTGGAGAGGTGATATCTCTGGGGACGGATCCTGGAGAGGTGATATCTCTGGGGACGGATCCTGGAGAGGTGATATCTCTGGGGACGGATCCTGGAGAGGTGATATCTCTGGGGACGGATCCTGGAGAGGTGATATCTCTGGGGACGGATCCTGGAGAGGTGATATCTCGGGGGACGGATCCTGGAGAGGTGATATCTCGGGGGACGGATCCTGGATAGATGGAGAGGTGATATCTCGGGGGACGGATCCTGGAGAGGTGATATCTCGGGGGACGGATCCTGGATAGATGATATCTCGGGAGAGGGATCCTGGATAGATGATATCTCGGGGGAGGGATCCTGGAGATATGGAGAGGTGATATCTCTGGGGAGGGATCCTGGATGGATGGAGAGGTGATATCTCGGGGGACTGATCCTGGAGAGGTGATATCTCGGGGGAGGGATCCTGGATAGATGGAGAGGTGATATCTCGGGGGACGGATCCTGGAGATGTGATATCTCGGGGGAGGGATCCTGGAGATATGGAGAGGTGATATCTCTGGGGAGGGATCCTGGATAGATGGAGAGGTGATATCTCTGGGGACGGATCCTGGATAGATGGAGAGGTGATATCTCGGGGGACCGATCCTGGAGAGGTGATATCTCGGGGGAGGGGGTCCGCGTGTTGGATGTTCCTCCCGTGTTTTTGATCTGCTGACTCTAAAATGTGATGCGAGTCGCTCAGCAATTTCTACCTTTTTACAGCCACATCCTGTCATCTGATGGATGTACAAGTTAGGGGTATGAGGGAAAGGGTGAGGGGTAGGTTTATTGGAGTTGGGGGGGGGGGGGGATAGTACCGTCTACACTGCAGGGGGGGGGGGGTGCTTCCCTGCTGATTGTGTCCCCTTGCTGCTTTGGGTGTCACCAGTACAGGAAGTGAGGATTAATCTCCTCAGCAGTGATGACGATCGGACTCTTTCCAATGTCTGACCAGCGCTGTCCTCCTTCTGATATTTCAGATACACGAAGCTCGGATATGCTGGGAACACGGAGCCACAGTTCATCATTCCATCATGTGAGTATATCCGGCACCAAGTCCACCAAATTCTTCAGCAGGGTCCTCCCCTGAGATCCTGAACCCCCCCAGAAATAGAATTAACTAGCCCCTTAACCACCTCAATACCCCTTCCTGCTCATAACAATTTTTAGATATCAGCACTGTCAGGCCCCGTACACACGTCCGAGCTTCTCAGCAGAATCCATCGAGAAGCTCGCTGGGATCCATATTCTGCCGAGAAGCTCGATCGTGTGTACGTTTTCGCCGAGCAAACTAACGAGCGAGGGGTCAAGCCCAAATAGAGAGCAGATTCTCTATTTCCCCGATGGGCCATCGGGACTAATGGCTTGATGCCTTTTTTCGAAAGCCTGGTTGCCGAACTCGACGGCAGGACGAGAACCTCGTCGGGCGGAACAATGGGTTTAGCCTGACGAGGTTCTCGTACGTGTGTACGCGGCCTCACACTTTGAGTACAGTGTAGCATGACTGCGTAATTGTCATTCAAACCAAATTCGGGAGGGAGGAGCTGAGACTGCCATCCGTCAATGCAGCTGGTGGATCCAGACTTCTGAGGTGGGGATGACGCGGTGCCTGGACCGATCGCAGTGACGTCGGTGGACTTCAGACCGATATTTGCTGAAAACATGTCACAGGCGTGCAAAACACATTTTTCTCCTGTGACCCAAACACGCTCAGACTTGTCTTCTTTGAAGCAGCCGATGTGACTCCGCCCCCTCCTGTGATGATAAATCAGGATGTCGCTACAGGTCAGACTTGTCACCGATCTTCACACAGGAGATGATACATTATCATAAGTATAACGGAACGTCCCACACTCCGACCGAGTGCTACCGTCATATACCGCTTCCTATCACTCTGGATATAGATATCAGATATTCCAGCCGCTCTCAACACACAACGAGACGAGACTTGTCTGTGCTGAACATGGAGTATTTATTAGAACCAAGAATACAACCTTATATACAGAGTAGGTAACCAGAACATAAATTAACATGAGCTAATTAACTAATCATTTACCCAGACGAGGTGACTCCGAGATATGACCTTTCAGGGTAGACGTCACGTCTCCTCTCACCTGCTATACAATACACATTATCATAAGTGTAAACACAGGACATCTTCACACAATAGCAGGGTCAATTAGCACAGAGAACAGACAGATGGCTGGAGGTGGGGACATTAGTATCTATGAAGGAGTCACATCTACAATTAACCCTTTGAGTTCAGAATCAACAACCAGTAAATAGTTCTTTACAGATTTCCTGGAATATATTGTGGATAATAATTACATAATAATCCCATCTCAGGTAGTCCAAGATATAATTTCTCAGTCATCCTATGCCCCCGCCCCTAGTGGGCATCCTATGCCCCCGCCCCTAGTGGACATTATGGATGATTTTAGACATAAGAGGGTCCGAGTCTGTCACAATAAGTATAAACACAGGACACCTTCTCACAATAGCAGGAGCTCCAGCAGGAGTCGGCCCGTCTCCTCCATTGTACAGAGGCCAATGTGATCGGCTCTCTCACCTAACATGTGGAGTTCAGAATCAAACAACCCGAGAATACTCTTCCCATCTATCCCGGGAGATATTGTGGAGAAATATTACTGTCCCATTCTAAGGAATCCAAGATCTATCTTCTCGGTGTTCATTATCTTCTTGGCCACTCTGGGCCCCACACAGGGTGACTTGGACATAGGAGGTGCATGGGGAACCGATGCAAGGGTTTCCAAACCTCTCCATTCTGGGTTCCACCAGCCCCCGCTCAAAGTGACTCCGGTCACAGGGTCCATAGATGGGGTTGTTTTTCAGAGGGCGCCCTGTTCTTGGTGTACTTGAGTCTCTGAAATACACGTTTCCTCTCAGGTATCGCCATCAAGGAGTCGGCAAAGGTGGGAGATCAGGCCCAGAGACGTCTGATGAAGGGAGTGGATGACCTGGACTTCTACATTGGTGATGAAGCCATAGACAAGCCAACGTACGCCACCAAGGTATCTCCCCGCACATCTTCTGTGGGGGTGGGGCAATTATAGTGCTGAGACTTCTCATTGGCTGGTCTTTTCTATTATTTCTTATGGCAGTGGCCGATCCGTCACGGCATTGTAGAGGATTGGGATCTGATGGAGCGCTTCATGGAGCAAGTCATATTCAAGTACCTGCGAGCCGAACCCGAAGATCATTACTTCCTACTGGTGAGTCCTCAGTTACTGTGCGACCCATCGTGTGTGTGGGCAACTTCTATACAGGCGTGATACTATATTTAGACACTTGTACAATCTTGGAATTGGCTGCTGTGGCACCGTGCAACCGAATCACCGGGGTCCCACCAACGTCTTGTGAACGCCCGCCTGCTTGCAGTGAAGTGGAAGGATAACCAGGATGCTTTCCTCCGGTCTTCCATTCACACGAAGGTCCACATTATCGTGGTATCTGCTGGTGGTGTGAAGTCTCTGTGTCCACGACTATATCCCTAACATGGGAGGGGGGGGGGGAGACTTCAAGGTCCTGGCCAGCCTGGTCTCTGCCTCAAGGACTGCTCCCGTCCCTACCAAACACTAGTGGGGTATTAGTATGGGGGCCAGCACAGTCTAGGGCACACAATTCACACACTAGTGGGGTATTACTATGGGGTACAGCACAGTCTAGGGCACACAATTCACACACTAGTGGGGTATTAGTATGGGGGTACAGCACAGTCTAGGGGACACAATTCACACACTGGTGAGGTGTTAGTATGGGGTACAGCACAGTCTAGGGGACACAATTCACACACTAGTGAGGTATTAGTATGGGGTACAGCACAGTCTAGGGGACACAATTCACACACTAGTGAGGTATTAGTATGGGGGTACAGCACAGTCTAGGACACAATTCACACACTAGTGGGGTATTAGTATGGGGTACAGCACAGTCTAGGGGACACAATTCACACACTAGTGGGGTATTAGTATGGGGTACAGCACAGTCTAGGGCACATAATTCACACACTAGTGAGGTATTAGTATGGGGGTACAGCACAGTCTAGGGGACACAATTCACACACTAGTGGGGTATTAGTATGGGGGTACAGCACAGTCTAGGGCACACAATTCACACACTAGTGGGGTATTAGTATGGGGTACAGCACAGTCTAGGGGACACAATTCACACACTAGTGGGGTATTAGTATGGGGTACAGCACAGTCTAGGGCACACAATTCACACACTAGTGGGGTATTAGTATGGGGTACAGCACAGTCTAGGGCACACAATTCACACACTAGTGGGGTATTAGTATGGGGTACAGCACAGTCTAGGGCACACAATTCACACACTAGTGGGGTATTAGTATGGGGTACAGCACAGTCTAGGGCACACAATTCACACACTAGTGGGGTATTAGTATGGGGTACAGCACAGTCTAGGGCACACAATTCACACACTAGTGGGGTATTAGTATGGGGTACAGCACAGTCTAGGGCACATAATTCACACACAAGGGTCTCAAAAGATGTTTGTCAGGAGACTGTCAATTGCATTTTGAGAGACCCTAAAATCAACGGCTGGAAAGTGTTTTTTTTTTTTTTTTTTTTTTGTCGTTTTGATAAGTTACGGGAAAAAAAAGTTGATGTTTTATTTGTTCACCGTTGTCATTTGCGTTTCAGAAAAGACATTCAGCTGCAGCACTGACATATGTATTGTGAGAGCAGACCATACTGCTGTCGTAATACATAAGTCAGTGATTGCAGCGCTGTAGGGGGAGATTTCTCAACTGCAGTTAAATAACAAAAATGTATATGCCCAAGCATAGGGGGCCTGGGGTGGTCAGTGGGCAGATCGTTCCTATGCTTTTGCATAATTTTATATATTTATTTTTTCACTTTTTGTGGCAGAGATTTATTCATCCACTTTTTTTGCCACAAGCTTTTGGAAAATGACCATATTGAGTAGATCGAACAAATGGGGGGCATTAATTGATGAGTAGATGGGGGTCTTATTGATGTATGACCCCCCCATGATTAGTAGGACAGATGGGGGTGTCATTGGGTGACCTCTATTGTATGTTGCTCTGGGTTTTCTCTCTATGGTCATCACTAGATCTCTCCTCATACAGACTGAACCTCCTCTCAACACTCCGGAGAACAGAGAATACACGGCGGAGATCATGTTTGAGTCCTTCAATGTCCCTGGACTGTACATCGCTGTACAGGTAAATTCCCCCCCCCCCTTGTGTCCCAATCCTCTGTCATTTTATTCCAGTATTGTGGGGGAATGGGTGCTGGTCCTGGCCTGGCGGGGGTGGTGGAGGATATGGCAGGATGTATCCCTGCAAGATGTGATTTTACAATTAGCAGTGGGGAATAAGAAGAGGTCATGGGGAGCTATCGGTGGGGTTCGGGTCCCTGGAAGATAAGACTGAGCTAGTGGTGGGGTATAGAGGAGATGAGAAGTGGTAGTAGTAGTGGGGTATGGGGGGGGGAGTAGTAGTAGTGGGGTATGGCAGAGAAGGGGGTGGGAGGGAGTAGTAGTAGTGGGGTATGGGGGGGGAGTAGTAGAAGTGGGGTATGGCAGAGAAGGGGGTGGGAGGGAGTAGTAGTAGAAGTGGGGAAAGGGAGGAGGAGGAGGAGGAGTAGTAGTAGTGGTGGTAGTAGTAGTAGTGAGGTATGGGGGGGGGAGTAGTAGTAGTAGTGGGGTATGGCAGAGAAGGGGGTGGGAGGGAGTAGTAGTAGAAGTGGGGAAAGGGAGGAGGAGGAGTAGTAGTAGTGGTGGTAGTAGTAGTAGTGGGGTATGGGGGGGGAGTAGTAGTAGTGGGGTATGGCAGAGAAGGGGGTGGGAGGGGAGTAGTAGTAGGGAAAGGGAGTGGTAGTAGCGGGGGAGGGGTCAGAGGTGAAGCGGGGGAGGGGGTCAGAGGTGAAGCAGGGGAGGGGTCAGAGGTAAAGTGGGGGGGGGGGTCAGAGGTGAAGCGGAGGGGGGAGGGATCAGAGGTGAAGTGGGGGAGGGAACAGAGGTTGGTACGTCTCATTGAACCCCTTTGTCTCCTCAGGCTGTCTTGGCTTTGGCTGCATCTTGGACCTCCAGACAGGTGGGGGAGCGCACTCTGACCGGTACGGTGATAGACAGCGGAGATGGTGTCACTCATGTCATTCCAGTGGTAAGTGGGCGTGGTCTTACACAGTGTCGTGTTCTGTGCTACCTGATCAATTCTCTCACCATCGTTTATTTTTGTTCTTATTTCCTCCTTATATCTCTCTCCCCTCCCCCTCCAGGCTGAAGGTTATGTGATTGGAAGCTGCATTAAGCACATCCCCATAGCGGGAAGAGACATCACATATTTCATCCAGCAGTTACTCCGAGATAGAGAAATCGGCATTCCTCCTGAACAGTCACTGGAAACCGCAAAGGCTGTAAAGGTAACGAGTCTTATTCAAATGTGATTGGATGTGGATCCTGTGTGTGAGGCGATCTCCTCTGATCTCATAGTTGGGATCTGCTCCTCCCTAATGTGTTGTGTCCTGTGACCTGTCCCTCCTCCATGGTGGTCCTCGTGTGATCCGTCCCCTCCCCCCCCTCCATGGTTTGGTCCTCGTGTGACCCGCCCCCTCCTCCTCCATGGTGGACCTTGTGTGACCCGCCCTCCCCGATGGTCTCGTTCTGTGTTGATGAATCCATTTCATGGCGTCTCTTCCTCTCTCCTCCAGGAACGGTTCAGTTACGTCTGCCCCGATCTGGTGAAGGAGTTCAGTAAGTACGACACGGACGGCATTAAGTGGATCAAGCAGTACACGGGCGTCAATGCCATCACCAAGAAGGAGTTCAACATCGATGTCGGTTATGAGAGATTCCTCGGTCCCGAAATCTTCTTCCATCCTGAGGTGAGCCACACGTTCACCCTCCATATATACCTTGCTGTGGGCGGGGGGTTCCCGGGGTTGTCTTGCTGTGGGCGGGGGATTCCCTTGCTGTGGGCGGGGGTTCCCTTGCTGTGGGCGGTGGTTTCCCGGGGTTGCCTTGCTGTGTGCGGGGGGTTGCCTTTGCTGTGGGCGGGGGTTCCCTTGCTGTGGGCGGTGGTTTCCCGGGGTTGCCTTGCTGTGGGCGGGGGGGTTGCATTTGCTGTGGGCGGGGGGCTGCCTTTGCTGTGGCGGGGGGTTGCCTTTGCTGTGGGCGGGGGGTTGCCTTTGCTGTGGGCGGGGGGTTGCCTTTGCTGTGGGCGGGGGGTTGCCTTTGCTGTGGGCGGGGGGTTGCCTTTGCTGTGGGCGGGGGGTTGCCTTTGCTGTGGGCGGGGGGTTGCCTTTGCTGTGGGCGGGGGGTTGTCTTGCTGTGGCCGGGGGGTTGTCTTGCTGTGGCCGGTGGTTTCCCGGGGTTGCCTTGCTGTGGGCGGTGGTTTCCCGCGGTTGCCTTGCTGTGGGCGGGGAATCCCTTGCTGTGGGCGGTGGTTTACCGGGATTCCCTTGCTGTGGGCGAGGGTTGTCTTGCTGTGGGCGGGGATTCCCTTGCTGTGGGCGGGGGTTGTCTTGCTGTGGGCGGTGGTTTCCCGGGATTCCCTTGCTGTGGGCGGGGGGGTTGTCTTGCTGTGGGCGGGGATTCCCTTGCTGTGGGCGGTGGTTGCCGGGTCACTTTGTTGATCTGGGACCTTTTTATCGGCCTCTGATGATCTCGTACTTTTGTTATTTAGTTTGCCAACCCGGACTTCACTCAGCCCATTTCGGAGGTGGTGGACGAGGTCATCCAGAATTGTCCCATTGACGTGCGGCGCCCTCTCTATAAGGTAGGCGTATCTCTGTGTGTAAAGGGGCGGACCCTCCATGGAGTTGTACAATGGGGGGGTGGGGGCTCTCCATGGAGTTGTATAATGGGGGGGACCCCCCCCCCCGTGGAGATGTTGGTACCACTTCTTCTTCTATCTCTTCCACCTAGAACATCGTCCTCTCGGGAGGCTCCACCATGTTCCGGGACTTTGGCCGCCGCCTGCAGAGAGATTTGAAGCGGACGGTTGATGCCAGACTGAAGCTGAGCGAGGAGCTGAGCGGAGGTCGCCTTAAGGTGAGAAATCTCTCCCAGCCAATCACAGAAGTCTATCTGGGTTTCCCCACTTGTGATTGCTCAATGGGAAGAATTTGTTGTGTGAGGGGGAGGGGCTGGTTGCCCACACTGCTGACATTGTCTCCTGTCTTTTCAGCCGAAGCCCATTGACGTTCAGGTGATCACTCACCACATGCAGAGATACGCCGTCTGGTTTGGAGGATCCATGTTGGCTTCCACGGTAAGTGTATGGCAGCCCATCCCCCAGAGAAGGGTCATGGGGTCCTCTGGAGGCGGCATCCCAATTATAAGTGCCCCTGAATACAATACCTTGTCGCGGGACCTGCAGTGCGGTGTCTCTGCAGTGATGCTCGGTTGCGGGCGCAGCAGTCCCGTGTTGCTCGGAGTGTGATCTCCACAGAAGGGGGGGGGGGGGGTGAAATGAGAACACGGACTGACCAGCTGTCCCGTGTTGCTCGGCTCGGAGTGTGATCTCCACAGGAGGGGGGGTGAAATGAGAACACAGACTGACCAGCTGTCTCGGGTTGCTCGGAGTGTGATCTCCACAGAAGGGGGGAGGGGGGGATGAAATGAGAACACGGACTGACCTGCTGTCCCGTGTTTCTGCAGTGATGCTCGGTCGCGGGTGCAGCACTCCCGTGTCCCGTGTTGCTCGGCTCGGAGTGTGATCTCCACAGAAGGGGGGGGATGAAATGAGAACACGGACTGACCAGCTGTTTCGGGTTGCTCGGAGTGTGATCTCCACAGAAGGGGGGAGGGGGGGGGGGGATGAAATGAGAACACGGACTGACCAGCTGTCCCGCGTTGCCCCGAGTGTGATCTCCACAGAAGGGGGGGGGGGGATGAAATGAGAACACAGACTGACCAGCTGTCTCGGGTTGCTCGGAGTGTGATCTCCACAGAAGGGGGGGGAATGAAATGAGAACACGGACTGACCAGCTGTTTCGGGTTGCTCGGAGTGTGATCTCCACAGAAGGGGGGGGATGAAATGAGAACACGGACTGACCAGCTGTCTCGGGTTGCTCGGAGTGTGATCTCCACAGAAGGGGGGAGGGGGGGGGGGGATGAAATGAGAACACGGACTGACCAGCTTCTTATTTCCTCTCTTCCAGCCGGAGTTTTACCAAGTGTGCCACACCAAGAAGGATTACGAGGAGATCGGGCCGAGTATCTGCCGCCACAATCCCGTTTTCGGGGTCATGTCCTAAAGAATGGGGTGACTTCCTGACACCCATAAAAGAGAAGCGCCGGCTTTTATTGGTGTGCAGTCCTGCTATTGTCTGTATGTGAGTGGGGGGAGGGGCTCTCGGGACGTCCTGTGACGGGTCATAGGAACCTCTCGCTGGCTTTTCTATGTTTATATTGAGATTCGGTCCTTCGAGCCGCTTCTGGGACCCCGACGGCTTCTTGTGCTGTATTCTGCCTGCTTCCTCTTCTATGCTTGCACCCCCGGGGGGCCACACTGGGGGCCACACTGGCAGTTGTATGGATGATTTGATTAAAAGATTTCATTGCTGAACTAAAGTTGGTTTGTCAAGCCGAAAATTAATCCAATAAAGTCCACCATATCTTTTTTTACACGTCGTCTGTCTATTCCTGCCCGCTCCTCACTGGTGGATGTCACGTGATCGGTGTCAGCCCTGCCCGCTCCTCACTGGTGGATGTCACGTGATCGGTGTCAGTCCTGCCCGCTCCTCACTGGTGGATGTCACGTGATCGGTGTCAGTCCTGCCCGCTCCTCACTGGTGGATGTCACGTGATCGGTGTCGGCCCTGCCCGCTCCTCACTTGTGGATGTCACATGATCGGTGTCGGCCCTGCCCGCTCCTCACTGGTGGATGTCACGTGATCGGTGTCAGCCCTGCCCGCTCCTCACTGGTGGATGTCACGTGATCGGTGTCAGCCCTGCCCGCTCCTCACTGGTGGATGTCACGTGATCGGTGTCAGTCCTGCCCGCTCCTCACTGGTGGATGTCACGTGATCGGTGTCGGCCCTGCCCGCTCCTCACTTGTGGATGTCACGTGATCGGTGTCGGCCCTGCCCGCTCCTCACTGGTGGATGTCACGTGATCGGTGTCAGTCCTGCCCGCTCCTCACTGGTGGATGTCACGTGATCGGTGTCAGTCCTGCCCGCTCCTCACTGGTGGATGTCACGTGATCGGTGTCGGCCCTGCCCGCTCCTCACTGGTGGATGTCACATGATCGGTGTCAGCCCTGCCCGCTCCTCACTGGTGGGTGTCACGTGATCGGTGTCAGCCCTGCCTGCTCCTCACTGGTGGATGTCACGTGATCGGTGTCGGCCCTGCCCGCTCCTCACTGGTGGATGTCACGTGATCGGTGTCAGCCCTGCCCGCTCCTCACTGGTGGATGTCACGTGATCGGTGTCAGTCCTGCCCGCTCCTCCCTGGTGGATGTCACGTGATCGGTGTCAGCCCTGCCCGCTCCTCACTGGTGGATGTCATGTGATCGGTGTCAGCCCTGCCCGCTCCTCACTGGTGGATGTCACGTGATCGGTGTCGGCCCTGCCCGCTCCTCACTGGTGGATGTCACGTGATCGCTGTAAGTCCTGCCCGCTCCTCACTGGTGGATGTCACGTGATCAGTGTCAGTCCTGCCCGCTCCTCACTGGTGGATGTCACGTGATCGGTGTCGGCCCTGCCCGCTCCTCACTGGTGGATGTCACGTGATCGGTGTCGGCCCTGCCCGCTCCTCACTGGTGGATGTCACGTGATCGGTGTCGGCCCTGCCCGCTCCTCACTGGTGGATGTCACGTGATCGGTGTCGGCCCTGCCCGCTCCTCACTGGTGGATGTCACGTGATCGGTGTCGGCCCTGCCCGCTCCTCACTGGTGGATGTCACGTGATCGGTGTCGGCCCTGCCCGCTCCTCACTGGTGGATGTCACGTGATCGGTGTCAGTCCTGCCCGCTCCTCACTGGTGGATGTCATGTGATCGGTGTCACCCTTACCTGGATTGGACATGTGCCGTGTACTACAATGACTCCATTTTGTGTCTAAATGGAATGACAGCTGTTCCTGTACCATATGTCCAGTTATTAGTGGGGTACCCCAAGGATCAGTGTTGGTGCCCCTATTTATAAATGATGGGGGGGGGGTCTGGGATTTCATTCTTTGCAGATGACACCAAGCTATGCAGGGGAATAACATCCTTACAGAAGTTCTCTAATTTACAAGCCGACCTCAATGCTCAGAGTGGAGAAGGATCTGGGGGAATTCTTGGGGGAGTCCAGGGTGGAGAAGGATCTGGGGGAATTCTTGGGGGAGTCCAGGGTGGAGAAGGATCTGGGGGAATTCTTGGGGGAGTCCAGGGTGGAGAAGGGTCTGGGGGAATTCTTGGGGGAGTCCAGGGTGGAGAAGGATCTGGGGGAATTCTTGGGGGAGTCCAGGGTGGAGAAGGGTCTGGGGGAATTCTTGGGGGAGTCCAGGGTGGAGAAGGATCTGGGGGAATTCTTGGGGGAGTCCAGGGTGGAGAAGGGTCTGGGGGAATTCTTGGGGGAGTCCAGGGTGGAGAAGGATCTGGGGGAATTCTTGGGGGAGTCCAGGGTGGAGAAGGATCTGGGGGAATTCTTGGGGGAGTCCAGGGTGGAGAAGGGTCTGGGGGAATTCTTGGGGAAGTCCAGGGTGGAGAAGGATCTGGGGGAATTCTTGGGGGAGTCCAGGGTGGAGAAGGGTCTGGGGGAATTCTTGGGGGAGTCCAGGGTGGAGAAGGGTCTGGGGGAATTCTTGGGGGAGTCCAGGGTGGAGAAGGGTCTGGGGGAATTCTTGGGGGAGTCCAGGGTGGAGAAGGGTTGTGAAGGAGTCCTTGGTGGAGAAGGATCTGGGGGAATTCTTGGGAGAGTCCAGGGTGGAGAAGGGTTGTGAAGGAGTCCTTGGTGGAGAAGGATCTGGGGGAATTCTTGGGAGAGTCCGGGGTGGAGAAGGGTCTGGGGGAATTCTTGGGGGAGTCCAGGGTGGAGAAGGGTTGTGAAGGAGTCCTTGGTGGAGAAGGAACTGGGGGAATTCTTGGGAGAGTCCAGGGTGGAGAAGGGTTGTGAAGGAGTCCTTGGTGGAGAAGGATCTGGGGGAATTCTTGGGAGAGTCCAGGGTGGAGAAGGGTCTGGGGGAATTCTTGGGGGAGTCCAGGGTGAAGAAGGGTTGTGAAGGAGTCCTTGGTGGAGAAGGATCTGGGGAATTCTTGGGAGAGTCCAGGGTGGAGAAGGGTGTGAAGGAGTCCTTGGTGGAGAAGGATCTGGGGGAATTCTTGGGAGAGTCCAGGGTGGAGAAGGGTCTGGGGGAATTCTTGGGGGAGTCCAGGGTGGAGAAGGGTTGTGAAGGAGTCCTTGGTGGAGAAGGAACTGGGGGAATTCTTGGGAGAGTCCAGGGTGGAGAAGATCATTAAGGAGTCCAGGAATGAGAAGGGTTATGAAGGAGTCCGTGGTGGAGAAGGATCTGGGGGAATTCTTTGGGGAGTCCAGGATGGAGAAGGGTTGTGAAGTAGTCCAGGGTGGAGAAGGGTTGTGAAGGAGTGCTTGGTGGAGAAGGATCTGGGGGCATTCTTGGGGGAGTCCAGGGTGGAGAAGGGTTGTGAAAGAGTCCTTGGTGGAGAAGCATCTGGTGGAATTCTTGGGGGAGTCCAGGATGGAGAAGGCTCTGGGGGAGTCCAGGGTGGAGAAGGGTTGTGAAGGAGTGCTTGGTGAAGGATCTGGGGGCATTCTTGGGGGAGTCCAGGGTGGAGAAGGATCGGGGGGAGTCCAGGGTTGGAGAAGAATCTTGAAGAAGTCCATGGGGGAGTCCAGGAATGAGAAGGGTTATGAAGGAGTCCATGGTGGAGAAGGATCTGGGGGAATTCTTGGGGGAGTCCAGGATGGAGAAGTATCTGGGGGTTTTGGTAGATCATAAGCTCAATAATAACATGCAATGCCAAGCTGCGGTCTCCAAAGTGAGGAAAGTCCTTTCTTGTATAGAGAGGTATGGACTCCAGAGAGAGAGATATCACCCCCCCCCCCTGTACAAATCATTAGTAAGACCTCATCTGGAATATGCAGTCCAGTTTTGGGCTCCAGTTCTCAAGAAGACTTATCTGGGGAACTGGAGAAAGTGCAGAGAAGGGCAACCAAACTGATAAGAGACATGGAGGAGCTCAGCTATGAGGAAAGATTAGAGGAACTGAATTTATTCTCTCCTGAGAAGAGGAGAATAAGGGGGGATATGATCTCCATATATAAATACATAAGGGGGGGGGGGGGTATTTGATCAGCTGCTGGTTTTGTGATGTAGAAACTATCAGTCTCTCTCTTTTATTTTATTGGTCGGTTTATTATAACAGTGAGAGAATAACAACAAAAATATCCAGAAAAAACGCATTTAAAACAAGTTATAAATTGATTTGCATTTTAATGAGTGAAATAAGTATGTGAACCCTTCACAGAACATGACTTGGTGATTGGTGGAGAATCCCTTGTTGGCGATCAGAGGTCAGACATTTCTTGGAGTTGGCCTCAAGGTTCTCGCACATCTCAGAAGGGATTGTGTCCTCTTTGCAGATCCTCTCCAAGTCATTAAGGTTTCCAGGGTGACGTTTGGTCACTCGAACCTTCAGCTTCCTCCACATATTTTCTATGGGATTAAGGTCTGGAGACATCGCCTTCATGTGCTTCTTCTTGAGCCGCTCCTTTGTTGCCTTGGCCGTGTGTTTTGGGTCATTGTCATGCTGGAAGACCCATTCATGACCCATCTTCAGTGTTCTGTCTGAGGGAAGGAGGTTCTCACCCAAGATTTGATGGTACATGGGCCCCGTCCATCGTCCCTTTGATGCAGTGAAGTTGTCCTCTCCCCTTAGCAGAACCCCCCCCTCCCCCCCCAAAGCATGTTTTGCCCTCCCTGTATGACGGTGGGGGAGGGTGTCCTCCCTGTATGACGGTGGGGTGGTGTTCTTGGGGTCATAGGTGGCATTCCTCCTCCAAACACAGCGAGTTGAGTTGATGCCAAAGATCTCGATTTTTGGTCTCCTCTGACCACAACACTTTCCCCCCAGTTCTCCTCTGAATCATTCAGATGTTCATTATCAGACGGACTGTACATGTGATTTCCTGAGCAGGGGGACCTTGCGGGGGCTGCAGGATTTCAGTCCCTCCCGGATGTGTGTCACCGATTGTTTTTTCTTGGTGACGATGGTCCCAGCTGAGATCAGTGACAAGATCCTCCCGTGTAGTTCTGGGCGGATTCCTCACCGCTCTAATGATCATTGAACCTCCAGGAAGGGAGATCTTGTATGAAGCCCCAGACTGAGTCGGGTTGTCACCTCATCCCTTTAAACCTGAACACCTCTTTATCTTCATTAATGTTTGGTTAGTTCAATATCCCCACCTCTTTGAGGACCAAAGAATTGAAGTGGGGGGAGAATGTAGCCATGAAGTACACTGGTTCTGAGGATGATTGAGGTGGAGATTAAACTCACTTGGTGCCTCATCTGCATTAAATCCTCAGAACCTGTGTACTTCATGGCTACATTCTCCCCCCACTTAAATTCTTTGGTCCCCAAAGAGGTGGTGATATTGAACTACCCAAACATTAATGAAGAAATGGAGGTGTCACCTCATTCCTATAAACCCTAAGAGAGTGACTGTTATTTTGTGTTTCTTCCATTTGTGAATAATCCACCAACTGTTGTCTCCTCCCACCAAGCTGCTTGGCGAGGGTCTTGTAGCCCATTCCAGCCTTGTGTAGGTCTCCGATCTTCTCCCCGACATCCTTGGAAGGATCTTTGGTCTGCCCCATGGTGGAGAGATCGGAATCTGATTGGTTGCTTCTGTGGACAGGTGTCTTCTATACAGGTAACAAGCTGAGATTAGGAGAGTGCTCCCTTTACGAGAGAGTTTCTCCTAATCTCAGCTCGTTACCCGTATAGAAGACCCCTGGGGGCCAGAAATCTCGCTGATCGGGGATCAAATACTAATTTCACTCATTAAAATGCAAATCACTTTATAACCTTTTCGAAATGTGTTTTTCTGGATATTTTTGTTGTTGTTTTCTGTTATAACCGACCAATAAAATTAGAGACCGATCGTTCCTTGTCACAAAATCAGTAGCAGACCAAATCCTTTTTCCCCCTCTCACTGTAAGGGGTCGATATAGTGACCTTGGTGTTGAATTGTTCACTTTCAGGCCATCAGAGGACAAGGGGGCGCTCTTTATGTCTAGAGGAAAAGAGATTTTTTTTTTTCTTCCAAAGATGGAAAGGCTTCTTCACAGTAAGAGCCGTGGGATGCACTCCAATATTTAGAGATTACGCCAGGGGGCGCTGATCCTGGAAAAAGCTGATTGGCTTCTGGAGGTAATTTCCCAAAGTTCTTCATGCGCTGGTTCCGCCTTCCTCTGGTCATTGTGTTGTGTATATGGAGGTTCCTATTATTTTTATGCGATTGATTGAAAAAAGGTCGAAAAACAATGTCAAAGGGGTGAGAATGTCCTTTGTTAAAAATATACTAAAATGGCTATAGGGGCCCGATAAGTATCCCCCCCCCCCCCCCCCAGTTGGGAAGCACAGGCAGGGAGGTATTTGTTCATTTCCAGCTTCATTCTGAGTCCTGAAAACAACCCCAATCTGTGGGCAAAAAACACAATGGGCCAGATTCAGGAAAGAGATACGCCGTCGTATCTCTGCGTCTGAGCCCTCCTATCTATGCGACTGATTCATAGAATCAGTTCTGCATAGATTTCTATTAGATCTGACTGGCGCAAGTCTCTTACGCCGTCGTATCTAACTTGCATATTTACTCTGAACGCTAGGTGGCGTTCCCGTCTCAAATATGCAAATGAGCCTAATACGCCAATTCCCGAACGTATGCCCGGCCGGCGCATTTTGTTTTTTTTACTTCGTTGGCGTAAGTCCGGCGTAATGTTACCCCTGCTGTATGAGGCGCAGCCAATGTTAAGTATGGACGGCGTGCCGGCGTATTTTTCCCTGTCGTTTACATAAAACATTTGCGAATAGGGCTTTGCGTAAGTGACGTTCACGTCGGTTTCATTGAGTTATTTGCATCACGATTTGGAGCGTGCGCACTGGGATAAATTCATGACCGGCGCAAGCGCAGTACTTTCGGCACGGGATCGCGCGTAATTTAAATAATACACGCCCTCTACCCGCCCAATTACGACGGGCCATTTACGCTATGCCGCCACGTGCTTTGTGAATACAGCACTTGGCCGTAAAAGTTGCGGCGGTGTAGCGTAAATAGCTTACGCTACGCCATTTTAAAATTACGTGCTCCTACCTGAATCTAGCCCACCATCTGCAGAAAAAAATAAAATCCTGTAACATTTTCTACCCCAATTGGCTGTAAACACGCCCACAGCCTTGCTACTTTGAATTACACGGGCCTACGCCGGCGCATTTACGCTACGCCACCGTAACTTAGGGAGCAAGTGCTTTGTGAATACAGCACTTGCCTCTCTAAGTTGCGGCAGCGTAGCGTAAAGAAGATACGCTACGCCTGCACTGTTTATTAGAACCAAGAATACAGCCTTATATACAGTTAGAGGAGGTAACCAGAACATAAATTAACATGAGCTAATTAACTTTTATTTACCCAGACGAGGTGACTCCGAGATATGACCTTTCAGGGTAGACGTCACGTCTCCTCTCACCTGCTATACAATACACATTATCATAAGTGTAAACACAGGACATCTTCACACAATAGCAGGGTCATTTAGCACAGAGAACAGACAGATGGTTGGAGGTGAGGACATTAGTATCTATGAAGGAGTCACTCTTACAATTAACCCTTTGAGTTCAGAACCAACAACCAGTAAATAGTTCTTTACAGATCTCCTGGAATATATTGTGGATAATAATTACATAATAATCCAATCTCAGGTGGTGCAAAATATAATTTCTCAGTCATCCTATGCCCCGCCCCTAGTGGACATCCTATGCCCCGTCCCTAGTGGACATCCTATGCCCCGCCCCTAGTGGACATAGGATGATTTTAGACATAAGAGGGTCCTGGGTGAGTCTGACAGTAAACTGGCCCTTTGTTTGAAAAGTGTGGTGACCCTTCCCCCTCGGTCTATAACAGGGTGTCTTGCTGAGAATCACTATTTGAGAACCATTCTTTGCGATACTGATGGACTGCGTCCTTCTCAGTGAAGCACAGGGTGGCCCTGGTAACAAAGGCGAACAGCTTGAGTGATCTGGGGCCTCGACTGTAACTGTAGTACTTTGGTAGCCATCCAGGAGCCGTTTCCAACAAAAGCTGGGGGGCTGCTGCCCACACACCAGTTTTGACAGTGGAGGGCCTCTCACCTGGCTGCAGATCACCTGCCCAGCTTCCTCTGCCTCATACAATGTGGCATTTCGACTACACTGCTCCCCGAATCCGTAAGGTAATACTCTTCTCTGAAGTCCTCCCATATACATCATACTCCAAGAGTCCAACTTCAAAATGTTATCTTATTGGTATAAATTCCCCAAATGTTCTGTAGAATCTTTCCTGAATCGTCTGATATCTGCTGGACATGTAATGAGGCAACCATCCCGCTGTTACTTCTTTTGGTCCTGTCTGGCTCTAGAAACCTTCTTTGAGGTCGATCCTCCCGGAGATCCAGTCTCCATCCCCACCGAGGCCTACCGGAGATCTATTCTCCATCCTCCATACCCACCAAGGCCTACCGGAGAGCCAGTCTCCATCCTCCATACCCACCAAGGCCTACCGGAGAGTCAGTCTCCATACCCACGAGGCCTACCGGAGATCCAGTCTCCATACCCACCGAGATCTACCGGAGATCCAGTCTCCATACCCACCGAGGTCTACCGGAGATCCAGTCTCCATACCCACCGAGGTCTACCGGAGATCCAGTCTCCATACCCACCGAGGTCTACCGGAGATCCAGTCTCCATACCCACCGAGGCCTACTGGAGATCCAGTCTCCATCCTCCATACCCACCAAGGCCTACCGGAGAGCCAGTCTCCATCCTCCATACCCACCGAGATCTACCGGAGATCCAGTCTCCATACCCACCGAGATCTACCGGAGATCCAGTCTCCATACCCACCGAGGTCTACCAGAGATCCAGTCTCCATACCCACCGAGGTCTACCGGAGATCCAGTCTCCATACCCACCGAGGTCTCCCGGAGATCCAGTCTCCATACCCACCGAGGCCTACCGGAGATCCAGTCTCCATCCTCCATACCCACCAAGGCCTACCGGAGATCCAGTCTCCATCCTCCATACCCACCAAGGCCTACCGGAGATCCAGTCTCCATCCTCCATACCCACTGAGGCCTACCGGAGATCCAGTCTCCATACCCACGAGGTCTACCGGAGATCCAGTCTCCATACCCACCGAGGTCTACCGAAGATCCAGTCTCCATACCCACCGAGGCCTACCGGAGATCCAGTCTCCATCCTCCATACCCACCAAGGCCTACCGGAGATCCAGTCTCCATCCTCCATACCCACCAAGGCCTACCGGAGATCCAGTCTCCATCCTCCATACCCACCAAGGCCTACCGGAGAGCCAGTCTCCATACCCACCGAGGCCTACCGGAGATCCAGTCTCCATACCCACCGAGGTCTACCGGAGATCCAGTCTCCATACCCACTGAGATCTACCGGAGATCCAGTCTCCATACCCACCGAGGTCTACCGGAGATCCAGTCTCCATACCCACCGAGGTCTACCGGAGATCCAGTCTCCATACCCACCGAGGTCTACCGGAGATCCAGTCTCCATACCCACCGAGGCCTACTGGAGATCCAGTCTCCATCCTCCATACCCACCAAGGCCTACCGGAGATCCAGTCTCCATCCTCCATACCCACCAAGGCCTACCAGAGAGCCAGTCTCCATCCTCCATACCCACTGAGGCCTACCGGAGATCCAGTCTCCATACCCACGAGGTCTACCGGAGATCCAGTCTCCATACCCACCGAGGTCTCCCGGAGATCCAGTCTCCATACCCACCGAGGCCTACCGGAGATCCAGTCTCCATCCTCCATACCCACCAAGGCCTACCGGAGATCCAGTCTCCATCCTCCATACCCACCAAGGCCTACCGGAGATCCAGTCTCCATCCTCCATACCCACCAAGGCCTACCGGAGATCCAGTCTCCATCCTCCATACCCACCAAGGCCTACCGGAGAGCCAGTCTCCATCCTCCATACCCACTGAGGCCTACCGGAGATCCAGTCTCCATACCCACGAGGTCTACCGGAGATCCAGTCTCCATACCCACCGAGGTCTCCCGGAGATCCAGTCTCCATACCCACCGAGGCCTACTGGAGATCCAGTCTCCATCCTCCATACCCACCAAGGCCTACCGGAGATCCAGTCTCCATACTCCATACCCACCAAGGCCTACCGGAGAGCCAGTCTCCATACCCACGAGGTCTACCGGAGATCCAGTCTCCATACCCACCGAGGTCTCCCGGAGATCCAGTCTCCATACCCACCGAGGCCTACCGGAGATTCAGTCTCCATCCTCCATACCCACCAAGGCCTACCGGAGATCCAGTCTCCATCCTCCATACCCACCAAGGCCTACCGGAGATCCAGTCTCCATCCTCCATACCCACCAAGGCCTACCGGAGATCCAGTCTCCATACCCACGAGGTCTACCGGAGATCCAGTCTCCATACCCACCGAGGTCTACCGGAGATCCAGTCTCCATACCCACCGAGGCCTACGGGAGATCCAGTCTCCATCCTCCATACCCACCAAGGCCTACCGGAGATCCAGTCTCCATCCTCCATACCCACCAAGGCCTACCGGAGATCCAGTCTCCATCCTCCATACCCACTGAGGCCTACCGGAGATCCAGTCTCCATACCCACGAGGTCTACCGGAGATCCAGTCTCCATACCCACCGAGGTCTACCGAAGATCCAGTCTCCATACCCACCGAGGCCTACCGGAGATCCAGTCTCCATCCTCCATACCCACCAAGGCCTACCGGAGATCCAGTCTCCATCCTCCATACCCACCAAGGCCTACCGGAGATCCAGTCTCCATCCTCCATACCCACCAAGGCCTACCGGAGAGCCAGTCTCCATCCTCCATACCCACCGAGGCCTACCGGAGATCCAGTCTCCATACCCACCGAGGTCTACCGGAGATCCAGTCTCCATACCCACCGAGATCTACCGGAGATCCAGTCTCCATACCCACCGAGGTCTACCGGAGATCCAGTCTCCATACCCACCGAGGTCTACCGGAGATCCAGTCTCCATACCCACCGAGGTCTACCGGAGATCCAGTCTCCATACCCACCGAGGCCTACTGGAGATCCAGTCTCCATCCTCCATACCCACCAAGGCCTACCGGAGATCCAGTCTCCATCCTCCATACCCACCAAGGCCTACCAGAGAGCCAGTCTCCATCCTCCATACCCACTGAGGCCTACCGGAGATCCAGTCTCCGTACCCACGAGGTCTCCCGGAGATCCAGTCTCCATACCCACCAAGGTCTCCCGGAGATCCAGTCTCCATACCCACCGAGGCCTACCGGAGATCCAGTCTCCATCCTCCATACCCACCAAGGCCTACCGGAGATCCAGTCTCCATCCTCCATACCCACCAAGGCCTACCGGAGATCCAGTCTCCATCCTCCATACCCACCAAGGCCTACCGGAGATCCAGTCTCCATCCTCCATACCCACCAAGGCCTACCGGAGAGCCAGTCTCCATCCTTCATACCCACTGAGGCCTACCGGAGATCCAGTCTCCATACCCACGAGGTCTACCGGAGATCCAGTCTCCATACCCACCAAGGCCTACCGGAGAGCCAGTCTCCATCCTCCATACCCACCGAGGTCTACCGGAGATCCAGTCTCCATACCCACCGAGATCTACCGGAGATCCAGTCTCCATACCCACCGAGGTCTACCGGAGATCCAGTCTCCATACCCACCGAGGCCTACTGGAGATCCAGTCTCCATCCTCCATACCCACCAAGGCCTACCGGAGATCCAGTCTCCATACTCCATACCCACCAAGGCCTACCGGAGAGCCATCCTCCATACCCACTGAGGCCTACCGGAGATCCAGTCTCCATACCCACGAGGTCTACCGGAGATCCAGTCTCCATACCCACCGAGGTCTCCCGGAGATCCAGTCTCCATACCCACCGAGGCCTACCGGAGATCCAGTCTCCATCCTCCATACCCACCAAGGCCTACCGGAGATCCAGTCTCCATCCTCCATACCCACCAAGGCCTACCGGAGATCCAGTCTCCATCCTCCATACCCACCAAGGCCTACCGGAGATCCAGTCTCCATACCCACGAGGTCTACCGGAGATCCAGTCTCCATACCCACCGAGGTCTACCGGAGATCCAGTCTCCATACCCACCGAGGTCTACCGGAGATCCAGTCTCCATACCCACCGAGGCCTACCGGAGATCCAGTCTCCATCCTCCATACCCACCAAGGCCTACCGGAGATCCAGTCTCCATCCTCCATACCCACCAAGGCCTACCGGAGATCCAGTCTCCATCCTCCATACCCACTGAGGCCTACCGGAGATCCAGTCTCCATACCCACGAGGTCTACCGGAGATCCAGTCTCCATACCCACCGAGGTCTACCGAAGATCCAGTCTCCATACCCACCGAGGCCTACCGGAGATCCAGTCTCAATCCTCCATACCCACCAAGGCCTACCGGAGATCCAGTCTCCATCCTCCATACCCACCAAGGCCTACCGGAGATCCAGTCTCCATCCTCCATACCCACCAAGGCCTACCGGAGAGCCAGTCTCCATCCTCCATACCCACCGAGGCCTACCGGAGATCCAGTCTCCATACCCACCGAGGTCTACCGGAGATCCAGTCTCCATACCCACCGAGATCTACCGGAGATCCAGTCTCCATACCCACCGAGGTCTACCGGAGATCCAGTCTCCATACCCACCGAGGTCTACCGGAGATCCAGTCTCCATCCCCACCGAGGTCTACCAGAGATCCAGTCTCCATACCCACCGAGGCCTACTGGAGATCCAGTCTCCATCCTCCATACCCACCAAGGCCTACCGGAGATCCAGTCTCCATCCTCCATACCCACCAAGGCCTACCAGAGAGCCAGTCTCCATCCTCCATACCCACTGAGGCCTACCGGAGATCCAGTCTCCATACCCACGAGGTCTACCGGAGATCCAGTCTCCATACCCACCGAGGTCTCCCGGAGATCCAGTCTCCATACCCACCGAGGCCTACCGGAGATCCAGTCTCCATCCTCCATACCCACCAAGGCCTACCGGAGATCCAGTCTCCATCCTCCATACCCACCAAGGCCTACCGGAGATCCAGTCTCCATCCTCCATACCCACTGAGGCCTACCGGAGATCCAGTCTCCATACCCACGAGGTCTACCGGAGATCCAGTCTCCATACCCACCGAGGTCTACCGAAGATCCAGTCTCCATACCCACCGAGGCCTACCGGAGATCCAGTCTCCATCCTCCATACCCACCAAGGCCTACCGGAGATCCAGTCTCCATCCTCCATACCCACCAAGGCCTACCGGAGATCCAGTCTCCATCCTCCATACCCACCAAGGCCTACCGGAGAGCCAGTCTCCATACCCACCGAGGCCTACCGGAGATCCAGTCTCCATACCCACCGAGGTCTACCGGAGATCCAGTCTCCATACCCACCGAGATCTACCGGAGATCCAGTCTCCATACCCACCGAGGTCTACCGGAGATCCAGTCTCCATACCCACCGAGGTCTACCGGAGATCCAGTCTCCATACCCACCGAGGTCTACCGGAGATCCAGTCTCCATACCCACCGAGGCCTACTGGAGATCCAGTCTCCATCCTCCATACCCACCAAGGCCTACCGGAGATCCAGTCTCCATCCTCCATACCCACCAAGGCCTACCAGAGAGCCAGTCTCCATCCTCCATACCCACTGAGGCCTACCGGAGATCCAGTCTCCATACCCACGAGGTCTACCGGAGATCCAGTCTCCATACCCACCGAGGTCTCCCGGAGATCCAGTCTCCATACCCACCGAGGCCTACCGGAGATCCAGTCTCCATCCTCCATACCCACCAAGGCCTACCGGAGATCCAGTCTCCATCCTCCATACCCACCAAGGCCTACCGGAGATCCAGTCTCCATCCTCCATACCCACCAAGGCCTACCGGAGATCCAGTCTCCATCCTCCATACCCACCAAGGCCTACCGGAGAGCCAGTCTCCATCCTTCATACCCACTGATGCCTACCTGAGATCCAGTCTCCATACCCACGAGGTCTACCGGAGATCCAGTCTCCATACCCACCGAGGCCTACCGGAGATCCAGTCTCCATACCCACCGAGGCCTACCGGAGATCCAGTCTCCATCCTCCATACCCACCAAGGCCTACCGGAGATCCAGTCTCCATCCTCCATACCCACCAAGGCCTACCGGAGATCCAGTCTCCATCCTCCATACCCACCAAGGCCTACCGGAGAGCCAGTCTCCATCCTCCATACCCACCGAGGCCTACCGGAGATCCAGTCTCCATACCCACCGAGGCCTACCGGAGATCCAGTCTCCATCCTCCATACCCACCAAGGCCTACCGGAGATCCAGTCTCCATCCTCCATACCCACCAAGGCCTACCGGAGATCCAGTCTCCATCCTCCCTACCCACCGAGGCCTACCGGAGAGCCAGTCTCCATCCTCCATACCCACCAAGGCCTACCGGAGAGCCAGTCTCCATACCCACCGAGGCCTACCGGAGATCCATTCTTCATACCCACCGAGGCCTACCGGAGATCCAGTCTCCATACCCACCGAGTTCTACCGGAGATCCAGTCTCCATCCTTCATACCCACCAAAGCCTACCGGAGATCCAGTCTCCATCCTCCATACCCACCAAAGCCTACCAGAGATCCAGTCTCCATCCTCCATACCCACCAAGGCCTACCGGAGATCCAGTCTCCATCCTCCATACCCACCAGGGCCTACCGGAGATCCAGACTCCATACCCACCGATGCCTACCGGAGATCCAGTCTCCATCCTCCATACCCTCCGAGGCCTACGGGAGATCCAGTCTCCATACCCACCGAGGCCTACCGGAGATCCAGTCTCCATACCCACCAAGGCCTACCGGAGATCCAGTCTCCATCCTCCATACCCACCAAGGCCTACCGAAGAGCCAGTCTCCACCCTCCATACCCACCAAGGCCTACCGGAGAGCCAGTCTCCATCATCCATACCCACCAAGGCCTACAGGAGATCCAGTCTCGATACCCACCGAGGCCTACCGGAGATCCAGACTCGATACCCACCGAGGCCTACCGGAGATCCAGTCTCCATACCCACCGATGCCTACCGGAGATCCAGTCTCCATCCTCCATACCTACCGAGGCCTACCGGAGATCCAGTTGCCATCCTCCATACCCACCGAGGCCTACCGGAGATCTAGTCTCCATTCTCCATACCCACCGAGGCCTACCGGAGATCCAGTCTCCATACCCACCAAGGCCTACCGGAGATCCAGACTCCATACCCACCAAGGCCTATTAGCGATCCATTCACCATCCTGCATACCCACCAAGGTGTACCAGAGAAGTACTCCCCAACATTGGATGAATGCAGCCATTGGAAGACTTCCAAACGCCAGAGGACCTTCAAAACAAATGTGGGACATCAAAATCATCATGGCTTGACGTCACATGCTCAGCTGAAGGACAGTCACTGTTTGGAGACTCGGAGTCACCATCCGTCCCAACAACCACCTATAATAGCCTGCCTGTGTGGAACCCCCCCCCCCCTTTCACTCTTCTCCTATTCCCCTGGACCCGCCCCCCACACACACTGATTTTCCCTCACAATATTCCCTGCAGTCCCATATAATGTACTACTTGAGGTCATACCCCAAATCTCTCCCTCATCACTCCGACACTCAGAGGAATGTGGGTACTATAGACTGTACAACCTGGCACTACTCTATGGCAGAGGTCATGTATGACCATCCCTACAGTGTGATCTTCCTACAAATAATACTTCATGTAAGTTGTGCCTCCACCCTGACAACTGAAGAATTTATATCACAAAATAATACCGGAGACTTTCTGTATTTATGGGTCCCCCCCCCCCCCCCCCCCCCCCCCGTCATGCTGTTTTCTGCCCCCATGCCATGGACATCCCTGACCCGGAGGCCTGAGCTATACAAGGAAGCGGCTCCCCTATAATCACATCATTTCCTTCTCTAGAGACGTCTTCCCTGAGCAGTTACTGGGAATTGCCACAAGGAGGCGCCACCTGCAATAAGAAATGTTACCTCTATGAAGATGATTGCTTCATATAATAGAATAGATCCTTCCTCTGCAGTTCTGAGAATTGCCACAAGGGGGTGCAACATGTCAGAAATATTAATAACTGTATACAGTAGATGGACTGATCGTTACAGGCCGATAGAAGCCAAATTCTGGATTTCTTAGTAAATTAAGATTCCTCTATGATCACCTTCAGATCTCACAGAGAGACCCTTCTCTCCATAGAAGGGGGAAGGATACCCTAAAATCAAGAGTACCCCCCAAAATCCAGAACGTTCATTCAATCCTGGGAGTCACCCCAAAATCCAGAGAGACGCCTCAAAATACAGGTGGTCACTCCTAAAATCCGCAAACCTCAAGAGACTCACCCCAATATCCAGGGGGTCACTCCTAAATTCAGAAAGTCCCCTCAAAATACAGGGGGTCACTCCTAAAATCCAGAGAGCCTCCTCAAAATACAGGGGGTCACTCCTAAATTCAGAGAGTCTCCTCAAAATACAGGGGGTCACTTCAAAATCCAGAGAGTCTCCCCAAAATACAGGGGTCACTCCTAAATTTAGAGAGTCTCCTCAAAATACAGGGGGTCACTCCTAAAATCCGCAAACCTCAAGAGACTCACCCCAAAATACAGGGGGTCACTCCTAAATCCAGAGAGTCTCCTCAAAATACAGGGGGTCACTCCTAAAATCTGCAAACCTCAAGAGACTCACCCCAATATCCAGGGGGTCACTCCTAAATTCAGAGAGTCTCCTGAAAATACAGGGGGTCACTCCTAAAATCCAGAGAGTCTCCTCAAAATACAGGGGGTCACTCCTAAATTCCAGAGAGTCCCCTCAAAATACAGGGGTCACTCCTAAATCCAGAGAGTCTCCTCAAAATACAGGGGGTCACTCCTAAAATCCAGAGAGTCTCCTCAAAATACAGGGGGTCACTCCTAAAATCCGCAAACATCAAGAGACTCACCCCAATATCCAGGGGGTCACTCCTAAATTTAGAGAGTCCCCTCAAAATACAGGGGTCACTCCTAAATCCAGAGAGTCTCCTCAAAATACAGGGGGTCACTCCTAAATTCCAGAGAGTCTCCTCAAAATACAGGGGGTCACTCCTAAATCCAGAGAGTCTCCTCAAAATACAGAGGGTCACTCCTAAATTCCAGAGAGTCTCCTCAAAATACAGGGGGTCACTCCTAAATTCCAGAGAGTCTCCTCAAAATACAGGGGTCACTCCTAAATCCAGAGAGTCTCCTCAAAATACAGGGGGTCACTCCTAAATCCAGAGAGTCTCCTCAAAATACAGGGGGGTCACTCCTAAATTCCAGAGAGTCTCCTCAAAATACAGGGGGTCACTCCTAAATTCCAGAGAGTCTCCTCAAAATACAAGGGTCACTCCTAAATTCCAGAGAGTCTCCTCAAAATACAGGGGTCACTCCTAAATCCAGAGAGTCTCCTCAAAATACAAGGGTCACTCCTAAATCCAGAGAGTCTCCTCAAAATACAGGGGGTCACTCCTAAATTCCAAAGAGTCTCCTCAAAATACAGGGGGTCACTCCTAAATCCAGAGAGTCTCCTCAAAATACAGGGGGTCACTCCTAAATTCCAGAGAGTCTCCTCAAAATACAGGGGGTCACTCCTAAATTCCAGAGAGTCCCCTCAAAATACAGGGGTCACTCCTAAATCCAGAGAGTCTCCTCAAAATACAGGGGGTCACTCCTAAAATCCAGAGAGTCTCCTCAAAATACAGGGGTCACTCCTAAATCCAGAGAGTCTCCTCAAAATACAGGGGGTCACTCCTAAAATCCAGAGAGTCTCCTCAAAATACAAGGGGTCACTCCTAAAATCCGCAAACATCAAGAGACTCACCCCAATATCCAGGGGGTCACTCCTAAATTTAGAGAGTCCCCTCAAAATACAGGGGTCACTCCTAAATCCAGAGAGTCTCCTCAAAATACAGGGGGTCACTCCTAAATTCCAGAGAGTCTCCTCAAAATACAGGGGTCACTCCTAAATCCAGAGAGTCTCCTCAAAATACAGGGGGTCACTCCTAAATTCCAGAGAGTCTCCTCAAAATACAGGGGGTCACTCCTAAATTCCAGAGAGTCTCCTCAAAATACAGGGGGTCACTCCTAAATCCAGAGAGTCTCCTCAAAATACAGGGGGTCACTCCTAAATTCCAGAGAGTCTCCTCAAAATACAGGGGGTCACTCCTAAATTCCAAAGAGTCTCCTCAAAATACAGGGGGTCACTCCTAAATCCAGAGAGTCTCCTCAAAATACAGGGGGTCACTCCTAAATTCCAGAGAGTCTCCTCAAAATACAGGGGGTCACTCCTAAATTCAGAGAGTCCCCTCAAAATACAGGGGGTCTTTTCTAAATCCAGAGAGTCTCCTCAAAATACAGGGGTCACTCCTAAATTCCAGAGAGTCTCCTCAAAATACAGGGGGTCACTCCTAAATCCAGAGAGTCTCCTCAAAATACAGGGGTCACTCCTAAATCCAGAGAGTCTCCTCAAAATACAGGGGGTCACTCCTAAAATCCGCAAACATCAGGAGACTCACCCCAATATCCAGGGGGTCACTCCTAAAATCCGCAAACATCAAGAGACTCACCCCAATATCCAGGGGGTCACCTCCAAATCCAGATGGGTCATCTACAATATCCCCCCCCCCCTGATTTGTTCTATTCCCCAAATTCCTGATGCACCCACCTATCACCTCGCTCCCCCCAGAATGATATCTGCAGGATTCCCTTTCTGGAAATGAGTCATATCACTACTTGTCATATACCGGGGTGTATTTGAACCGGGATCTTCCTGGCCTGCCTGACCGCTCTCTGGATTTCCATCGTGTACGACCTCCGCCTGCCTGACCTCTCTCTGGATTTCCATCGTCTACGACCTCCGCCTGCCTGACCTATCTCTGGATTTCCATCATGTACGACCTCCGCCTGCCTGACCGCTCTCTGGATTTTCATCGTGTACGACCTCCGCCTGCCTGACCGCTCTCTGGATTTCCATCGTCTACGACCTCCGCCTGCCTGACCTCTCTCTGGATTTCCATCGTGTACGACTTCCTCCTGCCTGACCGCTCTCTGGATTTCCATCGTGTACGACCTCCGCCTGCCTGACCTCTCTCTGGATTTCCATCGTGTACGACCTCCGCCTGCCTGACCGCTCTCTGGATTTCCATCGTGTACGACCTCCGCCTGCCTGACCGCTCTCTGGATTTCCATCGTGTACGACCTCCACCTGCCTGACCGCTCTCTGGATTTCCATTGTGTACGACCTCCGCCTGCCTGACCGCTCTCTGGATTTCCATCGTGTACGACCTCCGCCTGCCTGACCGCTCTCTGGATTTCCATCGTGTACGACCTCCGCCTGCCTGACCTCTCTCTGGATTTCCATCGTGTACGACCTCCGCCTGCCTGACCTCTCTCTGGATTTCCATCGTGTACGACCTCCGCCTGCCTGACCGCTCTCTGGATTTCCATCGTGTACGACCTTCGCCTGCCTGACCGCTCTCTGGATTTCCATTGTGTACGACCTCCGCCTGCCTGACCGCTCTCTGGATTTCCATCGTGTACGACCTCTGCCTGCCTGACCACTCTCTGGATTTCCATCGTGTACGACCTCCGTCTGCCTGACCACTCTCTGGATTTCCATCGTGTACGACTTCCTCCTGCCTGACCGCTCTCTGGATTTCCATCGTGTACGACCTCCGCCTGCCTGACCACTCTCTAAATTTCCATCGTGTACGACTTCCTCCTGCCTGACCGCTCTCTGGATTTCCATCGTGTACGACCTCCGCCTGCCTGACCTCTCTCTGGATTTCCATCGTGTACGACCTCCGCCTGCCTGACCGCTCTCTGGATTTCCATCGTGTACGACCTCCGCCTGCCTGACCGCTCTCTGGATTTCCATTGTGTACGACCTCCGCCTGCCTGACCGCTCTCTGGATTTCCATCGTGTACGACCTCCGCCTGCCTGACCGCTCTCTGGATTTCCATCGTGTACGACCTCCGCCTGCCTGACCTCTCTCTGGATTTCCATCGTGTACGACCTCCGCCTGCCTGACCTCTCTCTGGATTTCCATCGTGTACGACCTCCGCCTGCCTGACCGCTCTCTGGATTTCCATCGTGTACGACCTTCGCCTGCCTGACCGCTCTCTGGATTTCCATTGTGTACGACCTCCGCCTGCCTGACCGCTCTCTGGATTTCCATCGTGTACGACCTCTGCCTGCCTGACCACTCTCTGGATTTCCATCGTGTACGACCTCCGTCTGCCTGACCACTCTCTGGATTTCCATCGTGTACGACTTCCTCCTGCCTGACCGCTCTCTGGATTTCCATCGTGTACGACCTCCGCCTGCCTGACCGCTCTCTGGATTTCCATCGTGTACGACCTCCGCCTGCCCGACCTCTCTCTGGATTTCCATCGTGTACGACTTCCGCCTGCCTGACCGCTCTCTGGATTTCCATCGTGTACGACCTCCGCCTGCCTGACCTCTCTCTGGATTTCCATCGTGTACGACCTCCGCCTGCCTGACCTCTCTCTGGATTTCCATTGTGTACGACCTCCGCCTGCCTGACCGCTCTCTGGATTTCCATTGTGTACGACCTCCGTCTGCCTGACCACTCTCTGGATTTCCATCGTGTACGACTTCCTCCTGCCTGACCGCTCTCTGGATTTCCATCGTGTACGACCTCCGCCTGCCTGACCTCTCTCTGGATTTCCATCGTGTACGACCTCCGCCTGCCTGACCGCTCTCTGGATTTCCATCGTGTACGACCTCCGCCTGCCTGACCGCTCTCTGGATTTCCATCGTGTACGACCTCCGCCTGCCTGACCTCTCTCTGGATTTCCATCGTGTACGACCTCCGCCTGCCTGACCGCTCTCTGGATTTCCATCGTGTACGACCTTCGCCTGCCTGACCGCTCTCTGGATTTCCATTGTGTACGACCTCCGCCTGCCTGACCGCTCTCTGGATTTCCATCGTGTACGACCTCTGCCTGCCTGACCACTCTCTGGATTTCCATCGTGTACGACCTCCGCCTGCCTGACCGCTCTCTGGATTTCCATCGTGTACGACCTCCGTCTGCCTGACCACTCTCTGGATTTCCATCGTGTACGACTTCCTCCTGCCTGACCGCTCTCTGGATTTCCATCGTGTACGACCTCCGCCTGCCTGACCACTCTCTAAATTTCCATCGTGTACGACTTCCTCCTGCCTGACCGCTCTCTGGATTTCCATCGTGTACGACCTCCGCCTGCCTGACCGCTCTCTGGATTTCCATCGTGTACGACCTCCGCCTGCCCGACCTCTCTCTGGATTTCCATCGTGTACGACTTCCGCCTGCCTGACCGCTCTCTGGATTTCCATCGTGTACGACCTCCGCCTGCCTGACCTCTCTCTGGATTTCCATCGTGTACGACCTCCGCCTGCCTGACCTCTCTCTGGATTTCCATTGTGTACGACCTCCGTCTGCCTGACCTCTCTCTGGATTTCCATCGTGTACGACCTCCGTCTGCCTGACCACTCTCTGGATTTCCATCGTGTACGACTTCCTCCTGCCTGACCGCTCTCTGGATTTCCATCGTGTACGACCTCCGCCTGCCTGACCACTCTCTAAATTTCCATCGTGTACGACCTCCGCCTGCCTGACCACTCTCTGGATTTCCATCGTGTACGACCTCCGCCTGCCTGACCACTCTCTAAATTTCCATCGTGTACGACCTCCGCCTGCCTGACCGCTCTCTGGATTTCCATCGTGTACGACCTCCGCCTGCCTGACCACTCTCTGGATTTCCATCGTGTACGACCTCCGTCTGCCTGACCACTCTCTGGATTTCCATCGTGTACGACTTCCTCCTGCCTGACCGCTCTCTGGATTTCCATCGTGTACGACCTCCGCCTGCCTGACCTCTCTCTGGATTTCCATCGTGTATGACCTCCGCCTGCCCGACCTCTCTCTGGATTTCCATCGTGTACGACTTCCGCCTGCCTGACCGCTCTCTGGATTTCCATCGTGTACGACCTCCGCCTGCCTGACCGCTCTCTGGATTTCCATCGTGTACGACCTCCGTCTGCCTGACCTCTCTCTGGATTTCCATCGTGTACGACCTCCGCCTGCCTGACCGCTCTCTGGATTTCCATCGTGTACGACCTCCGCCTGCCTGACCGCTCTCTGGATTTCCATCGTGTACGACCTCCGCCTGCCTGACCGCTCTCTGGATTTCCATTGTGTAGACCTCCGTCTGCCTGACCGCTCTCTGGATTTCCATCGTGTACGACTTCCTCCTGCCTGACCGCTCTCTGGATTTCCATCGTGTACGACCTCCGCCTGCCTGACCGCTCTCTGGATTTCCATCCTGTACGACCTCCGCCTGCCCGACCTCTCTCTGGATTTCCATCGTGTACGACCTCCGTCTGCCTGACCTCTCTCTGGATTTCCATCGTGTACGACTTCCTCCTGCCTGACCGCTCTCTGGATTTCCATCGTGTACGACTTCCTCCTGCCTGACCGCTCTCTGGATTTCCATCGTGTACGACCTCCGTCTGCCTGACCACTCTCTGGATTTCCATCGTGTACGACTTCCTCCTGCCTGACCGCTCTCTGGATTTCCATCGTGTACGACCTCCGCCTGCCTGACCTCTCTCTGGATTTCCATCGTGTATGACCTCCGCCTGCCCGACCTCTCTCTGGATTTCCATCGTGTACGACTTCCGCCTGCCTGACCGCTCTCTGGATTTCCATCGTGTACGACCTCCGCCTGCCTGACCGCTCTCTGGATTTCCATCGTGTACGACCTCCGTCTGCCTGACCTCTCTCTGGATTTCCATCGTGTACGACCTCCGCCTGCCTGACCGCTCTCTGGATTTCCATCGTGTACGACCTCCGCCTGCCTGACCGCTCTCTGGATTTCCATCGTGTACGACCTCCGCCTGCCTGACCGCTCTCTGGATTTCCATTGTGTAGACCTCCGTCTGCCTGACCGCTCTCTGGATTTCCATCGTGTACGACTTCCTCCTGCCTGACCGCTCTCTGGATTTCCATCGTGTACGACCTCCGCCTGCCTGACCGCTCTCTGGATTTCCATCCTGTACGACCTCCGCCTGCCCGACCTCTCTCTGGATTTCCATCGTGTACGACCTCCGTCTGCCTGACCTCTCTCTGGATTTCCATCGTGTACGACTTCCTCCTGCCTGACCGCTCTCTGGATTTCCATCGTGTACGACTTCCTCCTGCCTGACCGCTCTCTGGATTTCCATCGTGTACGACCTCCGCCTGCCTGACCTCTCTCTGGATTTCCATCGTGTACGACCTCCGTCTGCCTGACCTCTCTCTGGATTTCCATCGTGTACGACTTCCTCCTGCCTGACCTCTCTCTGGATTTCCATCGTGTACGACCTCCGTCTGCCTGACCTCTCTCTGGATTTCCATCGTGTACGACTTCCTCCTGCCTGACCGCTCTCTGGATTTCCATCGTGTACGACTTCCTCCTGCCTGACCGCTCTCTGGATTTCCATCGTGTACGACTTCCTCCTGCCTGACCGCTCTCTGGATTTCCATCGTGTACGACCTCCGCCTGCCTGACCTCTCTCTGGATTTCCATCATGTATGACCTCCGCCTGCCTGACCGCTCTCTGGATTTCCATCGTGTACGACCTCCGCCTGCCTGACCGCTCTCTGGATTTCCATCGTGTACGACCTCCGCCTGCCTGACCTCTCTCTGGATTTCCATCGTGTACGACCTCCGTCTGCCTGACCGCTCTCTGGATTTCCATCGTGTACGACCTCCGCCTGCCTGACCGCTCTCTGGATTTCCATCGTGTACGACCTCCGCCTGCCTGACCGCTCTCTGGATTTCCATCGTGTACGACCTCCGTCTGCCTGACCTCTCTCTGGATTTCCATCGTGTACGACTTCCTCCTGCCTGACCGCTCTCTGGATTTCCATCGTGTACGACCTCCGCCTGCCTGACCACTCTCTAAATTTCCATCGTGTACGACTTCCTCCTGCCTGACCGCTCTCTGGATTTCCATCGTGTACAACCTCCGCCTGCCTGACCTCTCTCTGGATTTCCATCGTGTATGACCTCCGCCTGCCCGACCTCTCTCTGGATTTCCATCGTGTACGACTTCCGCCTGCCTGACCGCTCTCTGGATTTCCATCGTGTATGACCTCCGCCTGCCTGACCGCTCTCTGGATTTCCATCGTGTACGACCTCCGCCTGCCTGACCGCTCTCTGGATTTCCATCGTGTACGACCTCCGCCTGCCTGACCGCTCTCTGGATTTCCATTGTGTACGACCTCCGTCTGCCTGACCACTCTCTGGATTTCCATCGTGTACGACTTCCTCCTGCCTGACCGCTCTCTGGATTTCCATCGTGTACGACCTCCGCCTGCCTGACCGCTCTCTGGATTTCCATCCTGTACGACCTCCGCCTGCCCGACCTCTCTCTGGATTTCCATCGTGTACGACCTCCGTCTGCCTGACCTCTCTCTGGATTTCCATCGTGTACGACTTCCTCCTGCCTGACCGCTCTCTGGATTTCCATCGTGTACGACTTCCTCCTGCCTGACCGCTCTCTGGATTTTCATCGTGTACGACCTCCGCCTGCCTGACCTCTCTCTGGATTTCCATCATGTACGACCTCCGCCTGCCTGACCGCTCTCTGGATTTCCATCGTGTACGACCTCCGTCTGCCTGAACTCTCTCTGGATTTCCATCGTGTATGACTTCCTCCTGCCTGACCGCTCTCTGGATTTCCATCGTGTACGACCTCCGCCTGCCTGACCTCTCTCTGGATTTCCATCATGTACGACCTCCGCCTGCCTGACCGCTCTCTGGATTTCCATCGTGTACGACCTCCGCCTGCCTGACCGCTCTCTGGATTTCCATCGTGTACGACCTCCGCCTGCCTGACCGCTCTCTGGATTTCCATCGTGTACGACTTCCTCCTGCCTGACCGCTCTCTGGATTTTCATTGTGTACGACCTCCGCCTGCCCGACCTCTCTCTGGATTTCCATCGTGTACGACCTCCGCCTGCCTGACCGCTCTCTGGATTTCCATCGTGTACTACCTCCGCCTGCCTGACCTCTCTCTGGATTTCCATCGTGTACGTCCTCCGCCTGCCTGACCTCTCTCTGGATTTCCATCGTGTACGACCTCCGCCTGCCTGACCGCTCTCTGGATTTTCATTGTGTACGACCTCCGCCTGCCCGACCTCTCTCTGGATTTCCATCGTGTACAACCTCCGCCTGCCTGACCGCTCTCTGGATTTCCATCGTGTACGTCCTCCGTCTGCCTGACCGCTCTCTGGATTTCCATCGTGTATGACCTCCACCTGCCTGACCGCTCTCTGGATTTCCATCGTGTACGACCTCCGCCTGCCTGACCGCTCTCTGGATTTCCATCGTGTACAACCTCCGCCTGCCTGACCGCTCTCTGGATTTCCATCGTGTACGACCTCCGCCTGCCTGACCGCTCTCTGGATTTCAATCGTGTACGACCTCCGCCTGCCTGACCGCTCTCTGGATTTCCATCGTGTACGACCTCCTCCTGCCTGACCGCTCTCTGGATTTCCATCGTGTACGACCTCCGCCTGCCTGACCTCTCTCTGGATTTCCATCGTGTACGACCTCCGCCTGCCTGACCTATCTCTGGATTTCCATCGTGTACGACCTCCGCCTGCCTGACCTCTCTCTGGATTTCCATCGTCTACGACCTCCGCCTGCCTGACCGCTCTCTGGATTTCCATCGTGTACGACCTCCTCCTGCCTGACCGCTCTCTGGATTTCCATCGTGTACGACCTCCGCCTGCCTGACCGCTCTCTGGATTTCCATCGTGTATCGTTTTGCCTGATCTGTTGCCAACCTGATCTGCCTGACTATGTATTTCGCCTGAATCCTCAGCACACAAGCTCCACGTTGGACACTACCAACCACAGGTACCTTACACTACTTTATAATACACACAGGATAGAATTCTTAATACCCCTCCCCCTCCTCTCCTCTACATAGTACTCACTGTCATACCCCCTCCAACTCTTCTCCTGTACATACAAAAACATCCAGGCTCAAACTTACCGACCAATCAGCAACCAACCAAATTCACCTGTCTAACAGTGTGCGTTAAAAACAGAGGTTTAGTTTCACACATTTGCAAATGCATGTGTAAGCTGCAGGCCCCATCAAGGCACCCTGTGTACTGCAGTCCTAAGCTGCAGGCCCTGTCAAGGCACTCCATGTACTGCAGTCCTAAGCTGCAGGCCCCGTCAAGGCACTCTGTGTACTGCAGTCCTTAGCTGCAGGCCCCGTCAAGGCACTCTGTATACTGCAGTCCTAAGCTGCAGGCCCCGTCAAAGCACTCTGTGTACTGCAGTCCTAAGCTTCAGGCCCCGTCACAGCACTCTGTGTACTGCAGTCCTAAGCTGCAGGCCCCGTCAAAGCACTCTGTGTACTGCAGTCCTAAGCTGCAGGCCCCGTCAAGGCACTCCATGTACTGCAGTCCTAAGCTGCAGGCCCTGTCAAGGCACTCTGTGTACTGCAATCCCAAGCTGCAGGCCCCATCAAGGCACTCCGTGTACTGCAGTCTTAAGCTGCAGGCCCCGTCTAAGCACTCTGTGTACTGCTGTCCTAAGCTGCAGGCCCCGTCAAGGCACTCTGTGTACTGCAGTCCTTAGCTGCAGGCCCCGTCAAGGCACTCTGTATACTGCAGTCCTAAGCTGCAGGCCCCGTCAAAGCACTCTGTGTACTGCAGTCCTAAGCTGCAGGCCCCGTCAAGGCACTCTGTGTACTGCAGTCCTTGGCTGCAGGCCCCGTCAAAGCACTCCGTGTACTGCAGTCCTAAGCTGCAGGCCCCGTCAAGGCACTCTGTGTACTGCAGTCCTAAGCTGCAGGCCCAGTCAAAGCACTCTGTGTACTGCAGTCCTAAGCTGCAGGCCCCGTCAAGGCACTCCATGTACTGCAGTCCTAAGCTGCAGGCCCTGTCAAGGCACTCTGTGTACTGCAATCCCAAGCTGCAGGCCCCATCAAGGCACTCCGTGTACTGCAGTCTTAAGCTGCAGGCCCCGTCTAAGCACTCTGTGTACTGCTGTCCTAAGCTGCAGGCCCCGTCAAAGCACTCCGTGTACTGCAGTCCTAAGCTGCAGGCCCCGTCAACGCACTCTGTGTACTGCAGTCCTAAGCTGCAGGCCCCCCTCAAAGCACTCTGTGTACTGCAGGCCCCGTCAAAGCACTCCGTGTACTGCAGTCCTAAGTTGCAGGCCCCGTCAAGGCACCCTGTGTACTGCAGTCCTAAGCTGCAGGCCCCATCAAGGCACTCCGTGTACTGCAGTCTTAAGCTGCAGGCCCCGTCTAAGCACTCTGTGTACTGCTGTCCTAAGCTGCAGGCCCCATCAAGGCACTCTATGTACTGCAGTCCTAAGCTGCAGGCCCCGTCAAGGCACTCCATGTACTGCAGTCCTAAGCTGCAGGCCCCGTCAAAGCACTCCGTGTACTGCAGTCCTAAGCTGCAGGCCCCGTCAAAGCACTCCGTGTACTGCAGTCCTAAGCTGCAGGCCCCGTCAAGGCACCCTGTGTACTGCAGTCCTAAGCTGCAGGCCCCTGTCAAGGTGCTCTGTATACTGCAGTCTAAGCTGCAGGCCCTGTCAAGGCACCCTGTGTACTGCAGTCCTAAGCTGCAGGCCCCGTCAAGGCACCCTGTGTACTGCAGTCCTAAACTGCAGGCCATGTCAAGGTGCTCTGTATACTGCAGTCCTAACTATAACATTGCATTTTAAGTCTCCTCAGGAGGAGCACATGACTGCTGATGGATAGATAAGGGGTAGATGACTGGAGGTAGCCCAGCCCTCATTAAAGGGGTAGGAGCACACTGTCATATACCCCACACTCCTCTCCTGTACATACTGCTCACTGTCATATCCTCCACACTCCTCTCCTGTACATACCGCCTACTGTCATACCCTCCACACTCCTCTCCTGTTGTAAGGTACCTGTAAAAGGTAGTGTCCGAAGTGGAACAAGTATGCTGGAGATCCAGGCAAAGCGTCGTCAGGCAGATACGGTCGGCAACGGATCAGGCAAATAGTTCAATATCGGATTCCGGAGAAGGGTCAGGCAGGCAAAGGTCATACACGATCTGGCGATAAGGTACAAAATCAGCAGGCTGTAGAATAGTCGGGATATCAGGCAGGAGTTCAATACAAGGAAGATTACTAAAGACAAAACACCCAGGAAGTAATCCAAATAAACGGGCGCTGAGTGATGACCTCACTTCCTATTTAAAGGCTGTCCAAAATGAGAATTGTCCACAGCTGGCAGCAGGTGGAGCTAGTGAGTCCGAGGTGTGTGTTGAACACAATAAGGATATTCCCAAGGTCTAGATCTCTTCTGTGGCACATCAGGTAAGGCTATGGTTTAAGAGACCAGGAAGACCCAGGTTCGAATACACCCCGGGACATGACAGGGCCCCCTCCCCAATGGACCCCTCCGGGGGCCTAGCGGGGTTTAGTGGGGAACGAGGCATGGAAGTCTCGTATAAGAGAAGGGGCATGCAGATCTTTGGCTGGAACCCAGGAGCGGTCTGTGACAGGGTATCCCTTCCAATGAACCAGATACCGAAGGCCACGGCCCTGTCTTCTGGAATCAAGAATCTTGGAGACTTCAAACTCATTTTGTCCATCAACAAGAACAGGAGGAGGTAGCTGTTGTGATCTGGAGTAGCGGTTGAAAATAGCTTTTTTGAGGAGGGAAACGTGGAACACGGGATGTATCCGGAGAGAGGAAGGTAATTTTAAGCGATAGGAAACGGGCCCAACTCGAGCAATGATCCTGTAAGGACCAATGAATCGAGGGCCCAATTTGGTAGAAGGTTGTTTCAGTCTCACATACTTGGTTGATAGCCAAACTCTGTCCCCCACCACATATGGAGGTATATGGCGTCTTCGTCTGTTGGAAAAAAGCCTGTACTTGCCTGCTGACTTTCGTAGTAATGAACGAATCTTCTTCCAATGTAGTAGAATATTCTTTACCCGCTGATCTGCTGCTGGAACACCAGAAGAAGGCTGAAGAAGAGGAAAAGTCTGAGGGTGATAGCCTAGGGCTGCGTAGAATGGTGTGGTATGAAGAGCACTGTGCCAACGGGAATTTAGGGCGAACTCAGCTAAAGGCAAATACTCAGACCAGTTGGAGTGTAAGGCATTGACATAATGTCGAAGATAGGTTTCTAGGGTCTGGTTCATGCGTTCGGTTTGACCATCAGTTTGAGGGTGATGTGAGGTAGAGAGCGAGAGCGTTACTCCCAGTTTCTTGCAGAACGCTCTCCAGAATCGGGAAACGAACTGGGATCCGCGGTCTGAGACGACATTGGTAGGTATGCCATGATGTTTTACAATATGGGAAAGGAAAAGAGTGGACAGTGCTTTCGCTGTAGGTAATCCCGGGAGCGGTACAAAATGAGACATTTTGGAAAAGCGATCCACTGTGACCCATATAGCAGTCATGCCCTCGGACTTGGGTAAGTCTACAATGAAGTCCATGGTCAAATGGGTCCAAGGCTGGCGAGGTGCCGGAAGTGGATGTAACAGTCCAGCAGGCAATGTGCGGGGTACTTTATTAGCAGCACAAGTTGGGCAGGCAGCCACATAGTCAGTAACATCCTTTTTCATGCGAGGCCACCAGACATGACGCTGCAAGGTCTTAAGAGTGATGGTGACACCAGGGTGACCGGATAACATGCCATCATGTGCCCAGAGGAGTACAGGTTTTCTGAGACTAGGGGCTACGTACAGGCGACCTGGTGGTATCTTCAAGCCCTGGGGAACACGATTCTGGGATTCTTGTAGCTGTTGGGAAAGAGCCGTGGAGATCTGCGCAACAATTTTGTGAGGTGGGATTATATACTGCTCGCCTGGTTGATCTTCTTCAGAGGTAGCAAACTGTCTGGAAAGAGCATCGGCTTTTTTGTTTCTATGCCCTGGAACATAAGAAAGGACAAAATTAAAACGGGAGAAAAACAGAGCCCATCGAGCCTGACGTGAGTTCAGACGTCTAGCAGTCTGAAGATACAGTAGGTTTTTATGGTCAGTGAGGATAGTAAAAGGCTTGGGAGCCCCTTCCAGAAGGTGTCGCCATTCAGACAATGCCAATTTGATGGCCAGTAGTTCTCGATTCCCAACATCATAATTCATCTCTGCAGGAGAAAACTTTCTAGAGAAAAAAGCTACTGGATGGATTCTACCAGACTTTGGCTGTCTCTGGGAGAGTACGGCACCTGCTCCAACCTCAGAGGCATCAACCTCAACAATGTACTGGAGATCAGGATTTGGATGCTGAAGAATTGGAGCTTTACTGAACATGTCCTTTAATCGCTGGAAAGCCGATCTTGCTTCTGAAGACCACACCTTGCAATTTGTACCCTTCTTAGTCATGGCAGTAAGGGGTGCCGCAATGGAGGCAAAACTCTTAATGAAGCGTCTGTAGTAATTTGCAAACCCTAAAAAGCTTTGGAGTCCTCTTAAAGTGGTCGGTTGGGGCCATTGCAAGACAGCGGAAAGTTTTTGAGGGTCCATTTGGAAACCGTCAGCACTTATGATGTACCCAAGGAAAGGAATACAGCTTTGATGGAAACTGCATTTCTCGATTTTTGCATAAAGATGGTTTTCTCTAAGTCGTTGTAATACCTGTTTCACATGCGAGATGTGCTCTAGATGAGTCTTGGAAAAGATTAAAATGTCGTCCAAGTAGATGATCACAAAGCGGTTGCTGAAATCATGGAAAATTTCATTCATGAAACGTTGAAAGACAGCAGGTGCGTTACACAACCCAAATGGCATGACCAAATATTCAAAGTGTCCATTACGAGTATTGAATGCTGTCTTCCACTCGTCCCCCTCGTTAATTCGAATCAGGTTATATGCCCCTCGTAGGTCTAGCTTGGAGAAGATGACAGCCCCCTTAAGTACATCAAACAGTTCAAGAATGAGAGGCAAAGGGTAGGAGTCCTTTACGGTGATTTGATTTAACCCCCGATAGTCTATGCACGGTCGAAGGCCCCCATCTTTCTTTTCAACAAAGAAAAAACCTGCTCCTACTGGAGAAGAAGAGGGTCGGATAAAACCTCTTTCCAAGTTGTCTCTTACGTATTCCTCCATAGACTTTTGTTCAGGCAGAGACAAGGGGTAGGTCTTTCCTTTGGGAAGAGGTGCTCCGGGAATCAATTTAATTGTACAGTCAAAAGGACGATGTGGAGGTAACACCTCTGCCTTTTGCTTGCAAAATACATCTGCAAAGTCATGGTATTCTCGAGGCAAGGTAGGTGGGATAGTCACAGGAGCCAACATGCAAGCAGAAAGTCTTTTGGGTTGAGACAAACAATTAGGGTGACAGGACGATCCCCAGGAGGTTAGTTCTCCCTTTTCCCAATCAAAAGAAGGGTTGTGAAGTTGCAACCATGGGTAACCAAGGATGATAGGCAGAAGCGGAGAATCAATGAGAGACAAGACAACTTCCTCTTTGTGGAGGAGGCCTACCTGAAGGGTGATTGTCGTAGTCTCGAATTTCACAATGCCATCTCCCAAGGGCTGTCCATTCAGGGTGGTAATGTTCAGGGGTCTAGACTTTGGAACAAACGGGATGTTGTTCTTTCTTGCAAAATTGTAGTCCAAGAATATGCCAGCAGCTCCAGAATCCACAAAAGCCTCGCAGAAAACAAGCTTAGAAGGTAAATGGATAGTAGCCGGAACAGTAATCTTGGTCTTGGAGGATCTACCTGTAAGGTCTAAGCCAGCTCCTCCAACACTGGTTAGACCCTGCCTTTTACTGGACGGGAAGGGCAGACAGATACTAAATGTCCTTTAAGTCCACAGTACAGGCATAGGCCCAATGAACGCCTCCTTTGTTTCTCTGACTCAGTTAGGTGGAGACGGCTCACATCCATGGGTTCCACAGGTGCCTGGGGTTCCACAGAGGTTTCAGGTTCTGGCTGAGGTGGTGCTTGGAAGTTAGGGGCCAGACGGTAAACTGGTTTAGGAAACTTGCGGGTTCTAAGTCTCTCTTGGCACCTTTCATGGTACCGAACATCCAGACGAACACACAGCTCTATGAATTTCTCAAGGTCTTCTGGGAGATCCTTATAGACTAATTCGTCCTTGATGCGATCTGTAAGACCTTTTCGGAAGGCTGCACGGAATGCCCTTGAGTCCCAATTAGTCTCAGCAGCAAGGGTACGGAACTCAATAGCATACTGTGCCACAGATCTGGTGCCTTGTTGTATGTCCAAGAGGGAGTACTCAGCTGCAGAAGCTCTATCTGGCTTGTCAAATACAGTCTGGAGAGAAGCCAGAAATTTGTCAGCATCTTGAAGTACAGGATCGTTGCGTTCCAAATAAGGAGAGACCCAGGCCAGGGCCTTCCCCTTTAACAAGGAAATTACAAAAGTCACTTTGGCAGATGAAGTGCTAAAAGTCACAGGGTTGTTGCGGAAATGCAGACGGCAAACATTTAAAAAGCCTCTGCAGTCCTCAGTATCACCACCAAACTTGTCAGGCAAGGGAAGTTTTGGTGGTACAGAAGAGGCAGGTTGGATCGTAGCAGGAGTAGGATCCGGCGTCTGGACCGTTGCAGAGGAACCAGGCAAACACGATTTGAGCATAGTGCAAAGTTCATCTAACTTGGCGTCCAGGGAAGAAAGATGCTGTTCATGCGCTCCGATCAGTTGTCCCTGACGTGTAATCGCCTTAACAATCTCAGCAGGGTCCACTGCCATTGTGGCCCGTTTATTATGTAAGGTACCTGTAAAAGGTAGTGTCCGAAGTGGAACAAGTATGCTGGAGATCCAGGCAAAGCGTCGTCAGGCAGATACGGTCGGCAACGGATCAGGCAAATAGTTCAATATCGGATTCCGGAGAAGGGTCAGGCAGGCAAAGGTCATACACGATCTGGCGATAAGGTACAAAATCAGCAGGCTGTAGAATAGTCGGGATATCAGGCAGGAGTTCAATACAAGGAAGATTACTAAAGACAAAACACCCAGGAAGTAATCCAAATAAACGGGCGCTGAGTGATGACCTCACTTCCTATTTAAAGGCTGTCCAAAATGAGAATTGTCCACAGCTGGCAGCAGGTGGAGCTAGTGAGTCCGAGGTGTGTGTTGAACACAATAAGGATATTCCCAAGGTCTAGATCTCTTCTGTGGCACATCAGGTAAGGCTATGGTTTAAGAGACCAGGAAGACCCAGGTTCGAATACACCCCGGGACATGACACCTGTACATAGTGCCCACTGTCATATCCCCCACACTCCTCTCCTGTACATACTGCTCACTGTCATATCCTCCACACTCCTCTCCTGTACATACCGCCTACTGTCATACCCTCCATACTACTCTCCTGTACATAGTGCCCACTGTCATATCCTCAACACTCCTCTCCTGTACATAGTGACCACTGTCATACCCTCCACACTCCTCTCCTGTACATAGTGCCCACTGTCATACCCTCCACACTCCTCTCCTGTACATAGTGCCCACTGTCATACCCTCCACACTCCTCTCCTGTACATAGTGCCCACTGTCATACCCTCCACACTCCTCTCCTGTACATACTGCCCACTGTCATATCCTCCACACTCCTCTCCTGTACATAGTGCCCACTGTCATACCCCCCACACTCCTCTCCTGTACATACTGCCCACTGTCATACCCTCCACACTCCTCTCCTGTACATACTGCCCACTGTCATACCCTCCACACTCCTCTCCTGTACATACTGCCCACCGTCATACCCCCCACACTCCTCTCCTGTACATACCGCCCACTGTCATACCCTCCACACTCCTCTCCTGTACATACCGCCCACTGTCATACCCTCCACACTCCTCTCCTATACATACTGCCCACTATCATACCCTCCACACTCCTCTCCTGTACATAGTGCCCACTGTCATACTCTCCACACTCCTCTCCTGTACATAGTGCCCATTGTCATACCCTCCACACTCCTCTCCTGTACATACCGCCCACTGTCATATCCCCCACACTCCTCTCCTGTACATACCGCTCACTGTCATACCCTCCACACTCCTCTCCTGTACATACCGCCCACTGTCATACCCTCCACACTCCTCTCCTATACATACTGCCCACTATCATACCCTCCACACTCCTCTCCTGTACATAGTGCCCACTGTCATACTCTCCACACTCCTCTCCTGTACATAGTGCCCACTGTCATATCCTCCACACTCCTCTCCTGTACATAGTGCCCACTGTTATACCCTCCACACTCCTCTCCTGTACATACTGCCCACTATCATACTCTCCACACTCCTCTCCTGTACATACCGCCTACTGTCATACCCTCCACACTCCTCTCCTGTACATACCGCCCACTGTCATACCCTCCACACTCCTCTCCTGTACATACCGCCCACTGTCATACCCTCCACACTCCTCTCCTGTACATAGTGCCCACTGTCATACCCTCCACACTCCTCTCCTGTACATAGTGCCCACTGTCATACCCTCCACACAGAGGTCGGGGGATTGTGATCTGCAGAGTGGGGTCCTCCTGGGTCTCAGGGGTTTGGTTTGGGCATGTTGGGGGAAGGGTTGCTCCTTTATAGAAATAGGGGGTCACAATTGATTATACTGCCCCCCCCCCACTTCCATAATTACAGCAAACATACCAGGACCTTTCATGTTTAATTCCTGTAAGAGTGACACCTCCCCCGCCCTGGAATCCATTATTGATCAGTCTCTGGGATCGGGTGTCACCATACATCACCTCCATACAATGAGGTGTCACCCATTCAGCCTCGGCGGAGGGACGGGAAGGATGCACGCCACCGCTCTCATCAGCCATTGGGTGAGTTCTGGATGTCTCTCGTGTTCTTCATAAGATGGACGGGACTCTGAGGCTGTATGGGATCCGAGTGTTGTGTCCAATGATGGACAAGTGTGGCCCTATAGGGAAGATCTTAGAGCAGTGCTTGTCAGCTTATGGGGTATAGGGCCACAACTGTGGCCCCTAGTGTTGGGGGGACAGGGATCCCACTGGGAACACTGTGGGGGACCGAGATCACACTGAGGGGACAGAGATCATACTGGGGGGGACAGAGATCAAACTGGGGGGACAGAGATCATACTGGGGGACACTGGGGGGGACAGAGATCACACTGAGGGGACAGAGATCATACTGGGGGACACTGGGGGGGACAGAGATCACACTGGGGGGACAGAGATCATACTGGGGGACACTGGGGGGACAGAGGTCACACTGGGGGGGGGGACAGAGGTCACACTGGGGGGGGGTGGGACAGAGGTCACACTGGGGGGGGGGACAGAGGTCACACTGGGGGGGGGGGCAGAGGTCACACTAGGGGGGGGGCAGAGGTCACACTGGGAAATGCTAGCAGACACCAGAAACAAGAGGGGTCCAACCAGAGGATTGTTGGGAATATTGGGGTCACTGGGACTTTCTCAGAACCAGGAGTATTGGGGTCACTTGGAATCTTCTCTGCTGGGGGCAACTGGAACTCTTCTTGGGGCCCCAGTGATGGGACCAGGAGTTGTCTGAAGGGCGTGGCTGGGTGTAGATAATGACGCCCATGGCAAGTCTTGTGGGACAACAAGGACCAGCAGAACTGTACAAGGTCAGGCCATGGAACTACATGTCCCAGCATGCTCGCTGATCTTAGGGAATAGAGGAGGCAGATCTGTGTCCGGTGGGCGGCTCCAGTCCATGGCGTTGGGGGCGGTGCCTCCTCCCGGGTTCTCAGCCGATCTTCCCGGTGATGAAAACAAATGGTGTAATTACAAAGTGAAGAAATAAAGGCGCCCTCAGCAGGATCTGCGGAGCCGGAGAAATTTCCCGTCATGTTGTGTCCGGCTGATCAATTGTTTTGTCTGACGTTGGTGATTAATGGCGGCAGCGATCGTGTACGAGACTCGCGAGGCCGAGATTCTGCAGCCGGAGAACAGGGAATCGATAACGATCGTTCTCTTCAGATCCGATCCAGGAAGATGGAAATTCCCACAATCCTTTCCTCTGAGCTTCAATAGAACAACCGACTCCTTGGATCCTTCAACCGGCTCCTCGGACCCTTCAACCGACTCCTCGGAGCCTTCAACCGGCTCCTCGGATCCTTCAACCGACTCCTCGGAGCCTTCAACCGACTCCTCGGATCCTTCAACCGACTCCTCGGAGCCTTCAACCTGGCTCCTCGGATCCTTCAACCGACTCCTCGGAGCCTTCAACCGACTCCTCGGACCCTTCAACCGACTCCTCGGATCCTTCAACCGACTCCTCGGAGCCTTCAACCGACTCTTCGGACCCTTCAACCGACTCTTCGGACCCTTCAACCGACTCCTCGGACCCTTCAACCGACTCTTCGGACCCTTCAACCGACTCCTCGGACCCTTCAACCGACTCTTCGGACCCTTGAATCGACTCCTCGGACGCTTCAACCGACTCCTCGGACCCTTCCAGGACCCTTCAACCGACTCCTCGGATCCTTCAACCGACTACTCGAACCCTTTAACCGACTCCTCGGACGCTTCAACTGACTCCTCGGACCGTTCAAAGACCCTTCAACCGACTCCTCGGACCCTTCAACTGACTCCTCGGACCCTTCAACCGACTCCTCGGACCCTTCAAGGACCCTTCAACTGACTCCTCGGACCCTTCAACCGACTCCTCGGACCCTTCAAGGACCCTTCAACCGACTCCTCGGATCCTTCAACCGACTCCTCGAACCCTTTAACCGACTCCTCGGACGCTTCAACTGACTCCTCGGACCCTTCAAAGACCCTTCAACCGACTCCTCGGACCCTTCAACTGACTCCTCGGACCCTTCAACCGACTCCTCGGACCCTTCAACCGACTCCTCGGACCCTTCAAGGACCCTTCAACCGACTCCTCGGAACCTTCAACCGACTCCTCGGACCCTTCAACCGACTCCTCGGACCCTTCAACCGACTCCTCGGACCCTTCAACCGACTCTTCGGACCCTTGAATCGACTCCTCGGACGCTTCAACCGACTCCTCGGGCCCTTCCAGGACCCTTCAACCGACTCCTCGGATCCTTCAACCAACTCCTCGAACCCTTTAACCGACTCCTCGGACGCTTCAACTGACTCCTCGGACCCTTCAAAGACCCTTCAACCGACTCCTCGGACCCTTCAACTGACTCCTCGGACCCTTCAAGGACCCTTCAACTGACTCCTCGGACCCTTCAACCGACTCCTCGGACCCTTCAAGGACCCTTCAACCGACTCCTCGGATCCTTCAACCGACTCCTCGAACCCTTTAACCGACTCCTCGGACGCTTCAACTGACTCCTCGGACCCTTCAAAGACCCTTCAACCGACTCCTCGGACCCTTCAACTGACTCCTCGGACCCTTCAACCGACTCCTCGGACCCTTCAACTGACTCCTCGGACCCTTCAACCGACTCCTCGGATCCTTCAACCGACTCCTCGGACCCTTCAACCGACACCTCGGACCCTTTAAGGACCCTTCAACCGACTCCTCGGACCCTTCAACCGACTCCTTGGACCCTTCAAGGACCCTTCAACCGACTCCTCGGATCCTTCAACCGACTCCTCGGACCCTTCAACCGACTCTTCGGACCCTTGAATCGACTCCTCGGACGCTTCAACCGACTCCTCGGGCCCTTCCAGGACCCTTCAACCGACTCCTCGGATCCTTCAACCGACTCCTCGAACCCTTTAACCGACTCCTCGGACGCTTCAACTGACTCCTCGGACCCTTCAAAGACCCTTCAACCGACTCCTCGGACCCTTCAACTGACTCCTCGGACCCTTCAAGGACCCTTCAACTGACTCCTCGGACCCTTCAACCGACTCCTCGGACCCTTCAAGGACCCTTCAACCGACTCCTCGGATCCTTCAACCGACTCCTCGAACCCTTTAACCGACTCCTCGGACGCTTCAACTGACTCCTCGGACCCTTCAAAGACCCTTCAACCGACTCCTCGGACCCTTCAACTGACTCCTCGGACCCTTCAACCGACTCCTCGGACCCTTCAACTGACTCCTCGGACCCTTCAACCGACTCCTCGGATCCTTCAACCGACTCCTCGGACCCTTCAACCGACACCTCGGACCCTTTAAGGACCCTTCAACCGACTCCTCGGACCCTTCAACCGACTCCTTGGACCCTTCAAGGACCCTTCAACCGACTCCTCGGATCCTTCAACCGGCTCCTCGGATCCTTCAACCGACTCCTCGGACCCTTCAACCGACTCCTCGGACCCTTCAACCGACTCTTCGGACCCTTCAAGGACCCTTCAACTGACTCCTCAGACCCTTCAACCGACTCCTCGGACCCTTCAAGGACCCTTCAACCGACTCCTCGGATCCTTCAACCGACTCCTCGAACCCTTTAACCGACTCCTCGGACGCTTCAACCGACTCCTCGGACCCTTCAAAGACCCTTCAACCGACTCCTCGGACCCTTCAACTGACTCCTCGGACCCTTCAACCGACTCCTCGGACCCTTCAACTGACTCCTCGGACCCTTCAACCAACTCCTCGGAGCCTTCAACCGACCCCTCGGACCCTTCAACCGACTCCTCGGACCCTTCAACCGACTCCTCGGACCCCTCGGACCCTTCAACCGACTCCTCGGACCCTTCAACCGACTCCTCGGACCCTTCAACCGACTCCTCGGACCCTTCAACCGACTCCTCGGACCCTTCAACTGACTCCTCGGACCCTTCAACCAACTCCTCGGAGCCTTCAACCGACCCCTCGGACCCTTCAACCGACTCCTCGGACCCTTCAACCGACTCCTCGGACCCTTCAACCGACTCCTCGGACCCTTCAACCGACTCCTCGGATCCTTCAACCGACTCCTCAGACCCTTCAGCCGACTCCTCGGACCCTTCAGCCGACCCCATCCATAAATCGTCTGTCCCATACACTAGCATGTCATTGGTTCTTCCCACCACTAATCCCCACTGATGTCCCAGCACCCTGTTATCCTGACCGCATATTTCCCACAACGAAATACCTTCAAAGACCTCCGACCACCGCAGTCTACCAACCATACCGCCATTCCAACGCAACACCCTACACTGCAGTCTACCAACCATACCGCCATTCCAACGCAACACCCTACACTGCAGTCTACCAACCATACCGCCATTCCAACGCAACACCCTACACTGCAGTCTACCAACCATACCGCCATTCCAACGCAACACCCTACACCGCTCTCTACCAACCACACCACTGCCCAACGCAACACCCTACACCGCAGTCTACCAACCATACCACTGCCCAAAGGAACACCCTACACCGCAGTCTACCAACCATACCACTGCCCAACGCAACACCCTACACCGCTGTCTACCAACCATACCACTGCCCAACGCAACACCCTACACCGCAGTCTACCAACCATACCGCCATTCCAACGCAACACCCTACACCGCAGTCTACCAACCATACCGCCATTCCAACGCAACACCCTACACCGCAGTCTACCAACCATACCGCCATTCCAACGCAACACCCTACACCGCAGTCTACCAACCATACCGCCATTCCAACGGAACACCCTACACCGCACTCTACCAACCACACCACTGCCCAACGCAACACCCTACACCGCTCTCTACCAACCATACCACTGCCCAACAGAACACCCTACACCGCCCTCTACCAACCATACCACTGCCCAACGCAACACCCTACACCGCTGTCTACCAACCATACCACTGCCCAACGCAACACCCTACACCGCAGTCTACCAACCATACCGCCATTCCAACGCAACACCCTACACCGCAGTCTACCAACCATACCGCCATTCCAACGCAACACCCTACACCGCAGTCTACCAACCATACCGCCATTCCAACGCAACACCCTACACCGCAGTCTACCAACCATACCGCCATTCCAACGGAACACCCTACACCGCACTCTACCAACCACACCACTGCCCAACGCAACACCCTACACCGCTCTCTACCAACCATACCACTGCCCAACAGAACACCCTACACCGCCCTCTACCAACCATACCACTGCCCAACGCAACACCCTACACCGCAGTCTACCAACCATACCACTGCCCAACGCAACACCCTACACCGCTCTCTACCAACCATACCACTGCCCAACGGAACACCCTACACCGCTGTCTACCAACCATACCACTGCCCAACGGAACACCCTACACCGCTGTCTACCAGCCACACCACTGCCCAACGGAACACCCTACACCGCTGTCTACCAGCCACACCACTGCCTAACGGAACACCCTACACCGCAGTCTACCAACCATACCACTGCCCAACGCAACACCCTACACCGCTCTCTACCAACCATGCTACTGCCCAACGGAACACCCTACACCGCTCTCTACCAACCATACCACTGCCCAAAGGAACACCCTACACCGCTGTCTACCAGCCACACCACTGCCCAACGGAACACCCTACACCGCTCTCTACCAACCATACCACTGCCCAACGGAACACCCTACACCGCTCTCTACCAACCATACCACTGCCCAACGCAACACCCTACACCGCTCTCTACCAACCATACCACTGCCCAACGGAACACCCTACACCGCTCTCTACCAACCATACCACTGCCCAGTGGAACAACCTACACCGCTGTCTACCAACCATACCACTGCCCAGTGGAACACCCTACACCGCAGTCTACCAACCATACCACTGCCCAACGGAACACCCTACACCGCTCTCTACCAACCATACCACTGCCCAACAGAACACCCTACACCGCCCTCTACCAACCATACCACTGCCCAATGGAACACCCTACACCGCAGTCTACCAACCATACCACTGCCCAACGGAACACCCTACACCGCTCTCTACCAACCATACCACTGCCCAACAGAACACCCTACACCGCTGTCTACCAACCATACCACTGCCCAAAGGAACACCCTACACCGCAGTCTACCAGCCATACCACTGCCCAACGGAACACCCTACACCGCTCTCTACCAACCATACCACTGCCCAACGCAACACCCTACACCGCTCTCTACCAACCATACCACTGCCCAGTGGAACAACCTACACCGCTGTCTACCAACCATAACAGTGCCCAATGGAACACCCTACACCACTCTCTACCAACCATACCACTGCCCAACAGAAAATAATGGCTAAAGGAGTCCTATGGGCGTGTCTGAGCAGAGATGGGATGTATGTTTTCCTGTCCCCTGTACTTGGAAGCATGGACATTCTCCCTGACCATGACAACTCATAAGCTCCCGTATTACCGCTGATAGGAATCCTTATTCTGCGTTGTTCCAGAGAACAACACATACCCGGATTATACTACCGTTCCTGTGGATGGGAGGTTACCTGAAGGTGTGTGCGCTACGAGTCCTAACCTGTGCTGATCAGACACAGCAGAGACAAGAGCGCCCCTCCCCCCATAACTGATAATGGCCTTGCAGAGTGAAAATATCTCCTCAGACGATCTTTCTGTACAGGGGACCTTCCGCTGGCGGACATATCCTCACACTGCAAACTCCTCTATCCAACCTCAGGAAGTTTTCCACTTCCAGATGGGACTCACCCAGCGTCAGTCCGCCCCAGTCATCTCTTTAGAGCGGGTTGCAGGAGAATTATGTGGAGAAGACTGAAACCAAGAAACGATGCAATGTCTGACTTTTCCATCTCTCTGATAGGTGAAGACCATCTATGGCAGATCGGCATGGGCATCCGGCTGTTGGTACAATCGTCCTGCCACAGACAATCCTTCCACCTCGTAATCCTAACACTTCAATATTCAGAGCTGACGTGTTGCTGGTGCTCCTAAGGGGGTCAATCAGGAACTGATGTCTCCAGTACTTTGTGTCCCGATGATAGAAATGCCATTTCCGAGAAGGACGATATGAAGAGCTGATGGTGATGAGGAGTGACAGCCGATGACACGGTGGCAGAGAGGTCACCGCTGTCCTCCAATGGAATTTGAGTCAGTGATCGGGATACTGGACCTTCCGTGTCTTACCCCATGGGGGGGAGGGGGGGACATCCGTTCTCCCTTCTTCTGTAACATGGGGACCTATTTGTTACATTCGGAGATTTGTTACCATCTTTGATTTCTACGGAAACCCGGAAAATAGTGACGGAGGTTGTGTGACATTCATGGATCCACCATGACGGCAGACGATCGGTTTGAACCCCATCAACTCCCTGAAATATTTTACACTGCATGAGAGCCGAACTAATCTGATCATTTACCGCAATGACTCCGGAGAACGCCGGTGACACCCGAGCTGGAAGGTGACTTCCGAGCTGGAAGAGATTTCTTGTGAGTCAGCCGGGGGAATAATCTCTAAAATGATAAACAATGAGAAATATCTTCTTCAGAGACACAGATCTGCAGGAAGAGGGTCCTCCGAACAAAGAGATTCAAATATCATCAGAGAGAGGAGAGGAGAGAAGGAGGAGAGGGGTGGGAAGGAGATGAGATGAGAGGAGGGAGGAGGAGAAGAGAGGAGAGGAGAGAGGGGAGGAGAGGGGTGGGGAGGAGATGAGAGGAGGAAGGAGGAGAAGAGAGGAGAGGAGAGAGGGGAGGAGAGGGGTGGGGAGGAGATGAGAGGAGGAAGGAGGAGAAGAGAGGAGAGGAGAGAGGGGAGGAGAGGGGTGGGGAGGAGATGAGAGGAGGAAGGAGGAGAGAAGAGAGGAGATAAGGAGAGGAGGGAGGAGAAGAGAAGAGAGGGGAAGAGAGGAGAGGAGAGGAGAGAGGGGAGGAGAGGGATGGAGAAAAGAAGAGAGAGGAGAGGAGGGAGTAGAAGACGAGAGGGGAAAAGAAGGGAAAACAGATGAGGAGAGGAGAGAAGGAGAGGAGCAGAGAAAAGAAGAGAGAGGAGATAAGAAGAGGAGAGAGGAGGAGAGGGGAGAGGGGAAGAAGGTAAAGCAGATAAGGAGAGGAGGGAGGGAGGAAGAGAGGGGAGGAGAGGGGAGGGGAGAAGAGGAGGGAAGAGGAGAGGAAAGGTTGGAAGGAGAGGGTGCAGAAAAGAAGGGAGAGGAGATAAGGAGAGGAGGGAAGAGGAGAGGGGAGGAGAGGTGAGAAGGAGAGGAGAAGGGATAAGTGAGGAGAGGGGTGGGGAGAAGAAGGGAGAGCAGATAAGGAGAAGAGAGGAGAGGGGTGGGGAGGAGAGGAGAGAAGGAGAGGAGGGGAGGAGGGAAGAGGAGAGGAGGAAGGAGGAGAGGAGGGAAGAGGAAAGGGGGACAGGAGGGAAGAGGAGAAATGAGAAGTAGATGAGAAGAGAGGAGGAAGGAGGAGAGAAGAGGTGAGATGGAGGGGAGGAGGGAAGAGGAGAGGGGGGAGAGGAGAGGGAAGGAAGAGGAAGAAGAGAGGAGAGGAAAAAGGAGGAGAGGAGAAGAGAGGAGATAAGGAGAGGAGGGGAGGAGGGAAGAGGAGAGGAGGGAAGAGGAGAGGAGGAGAGGAGGGAAGAGGAAAGGGGGAGAGGAGGGAAGAGGAGAAATGAGAAGGAGAGGAGAAGAGAGGAGGAAGGAGGAGAGAAGGAGGAAAGGAGGGAAGAGGAGAGGGGGGAGAGGGGAGGCGGGAAGAAGAGAGGAAAGTAAAAAGGAGGAGAGGAGAAGAGAGGAGATAAGGAGAGGGAAGAGGAGAGGGGAGGAGGGAAAAGGAGAGGAGAAGAGTGGAGGGGACAGAGAGAAGAGAGGAGGAAGGAGGAGAGGAGAGAGGATGAAGGAGGAGAGGAGGAATGAGGAGAGGAGGAAGGAGGAGAGGAGGAAGGAGGAGAGGAGAGGAGGGAGGAGGAAGGAGGAGAGGAGAGGAGGAAGGAGGAGAGGGGGAGGAGGAAGGAGGAGAGGAGGGAGGAGGAAGGAGGAGAGGAGGAAGGAGGAACGGAGGAGAGGAGGAAGGAGGAGAAGAGGAAGGAGGAGAGGAGGAAGGAGGAGAGGAGAAAGGAGGAGAGGAGAGGAGGAAGGAGGAGAGGAGGAAGGAGGAGAGGAGAAAGGAGGAGAGGAGGAAGGAGGAGAGGAGGAGAGGAGGAAGGAGGAGAGGAGGAAGGAGGGGAGGAGAGGAGGAGGGAGGAGAGGAGGAAGGAGGAGAGGAGGAAGGAGGAGAGGAGGAAGGAGGAGAGGAGGAAGGAGGAGAGGAGGAAGGAGGAGAGGAGAGGAGAAAGGAGGAGAGGAGGAAGGAGGAGAGGAGGAAGGAGGAGAGGAGGAAGGAGGAGAGGAGAGGAGGAAGGAGGAGAGGAGGAAGGAGGAGAGGAGGATGGAGGGAGGAGAGGAGATGAGGAGAGGAGGAAGGAGGAGGAGGAGGAGGAGGAGGAAGGAGGAGAGGAGAGGTGGAAGGAGGTGTGGAGGAAGGAGGAGAGGAGGAAGGAGGAGAGGAGATGAGAGAGGAGGAAGGAGGAGAGGAGAAAGGAGGAGAGGAGGAAGGAGGAGAGGAGAGGAGGAAGGAGGAAGGAGGAGAGGAGGAAGGAGGAGAGAAGAGGAGGAAGGAGGAGAGGAGAGGAGGAAGGAGGAGAGGAGGAAGGAGGAGAGGAGAGGAGGAAGGAGGAAAGGAGGAGAGGAGGGGAGAGGAAGAGAGAGAGAGGAAGGAGGAGAGGAGAAAGGAAGAGGAGGAGAGGAGAGGAGAGGAGGAGGAGGAGGAAGGAGGAGAGGAGGAAGGAGGAGGAAGAGGAGGAAGGAGGAGAGGAGGAAGGAGGAGAAGAGGAGGAGAGGTGGGGGAGGAGGAGGAGGAGAGAAGGAGGAGGAAGGAGGAGAGGAGGGGAGGAGGAAGGAGGAGAGAAGGAAGGAGGAGAGGAGGAGAGGAGGAAGGAGGAGAGGAGAGGAGGAAGGATGAGAGGAGGAGGAGGAGGAGAGGAGGAAGGAGGAGAGGAGGAAGGAGGAGAAGGAGGAGAGGAGAGGAGGAAGGAGGAGAGGAGGAAGGAGGAGAGGAGGAAGGAGGAGAGGTGAAAGGAGGAGAGGAGAGGAGGAAGGAGGAGAGGAGGAGAGGAGGAGAGGAGGAGGAGGAAGGAGAGGAGAGGAGGAAGGAGGAGAGGAGGAAGGAGGAGAGGAGAGAAGGAGAGGAGGAAGGAGGAGAGGAGAGAAGGAGGAAGGAGGAGAGGAGGAGAGGAGAGGAGGAAGGAGGAGAGGAGGAAGGAGGAGAGGAGAGGAGGAAGGAGGAGAGGAGAGGAGGAAGCAGGGGAGGAGGAAGAAGGAGAGGAGAGGAGGAAGGAGGAGAGGAGGAAGGAGGAGAGGAGAGGAGGAAGGAGGAGAGGAGGAAGGAGGAGAGGAGGAAGAGGAGAGGAGAGGAGGAAGGAGGAGAGGAGGAAGGAGGAGAGGAGGAAGGAGGAAGAAGGAGAGGAGAGGAGGAAGGAGGGAGAGGAGGAGAGGAGGAAGGAGGAGAGGAGGAGGAGGAGAGGAGGAAGAGAGGAGGAGGAGGAGGAGAGGAGGAGGAGGAGAGGAGGAAGGAGGAGGAGAGGAGGAGGAGGAGAGGAGAGGAGGAAGGAGGAGAGGAGGAGGAGGAGAGGAGGAAGGAGGAGAGGAGGAGAGGAGGAGGAGAGGAGGAGAGGAGGAAGAGGAGGAGAGGAGGAAGGAGGAGAGGAGGAGGAGGAGAGGAGGAGGAGAAGGAGAGGAGGAAGGAGGAGAGGAGAGGAGGAAGGAGGAGAGGAGGAAGGAGGAGAGGAGAGGAGGAAGGAGGAGAGGAGAGGAGGAAGGAGGAGAGGAGGAAGGAGGAGAGGAGGAAGGAGGAGAGGAGAGGAGGAAGGAGGAGAGGAGGAAGGAGGAGAGGAGGAAGGAGGAAGAAGGAGAGGAGAGGAGGAAGGAGGAGAAGGAGAGGAGGAAGGAGGAGAAGGAGAGGAGAGGAGGAAGGAGGAGAGGAGGAAGAAGGTGAGGAGGAAGGAGGAGGAAGGAGGAGAGGAGAGGAGGAAGGAGGAGAGGAGAGGAGAGGAGGAAGGAGGAGGAGAGGAGGAAGGAGGAGAAGGAGAGGAGAGGAGGAAGAAGGAGAGGAGGAAGGAGGAGAGGAGGAAGGAGGAGAGGAGAGGAGGAAGGAGGAGAGGAGGAAGGAGGAGAGGAGAGGAGAGGAGGAAGGGAGGAGAGGAGAGGAGGAAGGAGGAGAAGGAGAGGAGAGGAAGAGGAGAGGAGGAGGGAGAGGAGAGGAGGAAGGAAGGAGAGGAGGAAGGGAGGAAAGGGAAGGAAAGAGGAGGTAGGAAGTGGAGGAGGAGGAAGGGAGGTTGGGAGGTCAGAGGAGAGGAGGAAGGAGGACAGAGAGAAGAGAAGAGAGAGCTGTATCACCTACAACCATGGGGGAGAGTCTGTCTTTGAATATTTCATTGCCTCATCACCCCAATCCTTCTTTACGGCGCAGAGTTTTTGGGGTTCTGTCACCTTCTCAGAACAATCCAATTGGGGGTCCAGCCGCCAGAAATATTTCCTCTGGATTTCTCCTCTGACAGCCGGTGTCTCTTGTGTACAGCAGAGGGCGCTATCATACTGGGACCGCCTACAATACCGATGTCCTTACAGTCGTGCATGAAAGAAGGAAAACGATCATGTAACCCGAACGGAGCTCCACCTCCGAGTGATAGACACACAATCAGGTGGTCCGGAGGCCCTCAGGGCCCCAGACAGCAACTCCCACTTTTTTTATTTTTTATATTTATATTTATTATTATTATTATTATTCCTCTCACTGACACCAATGCTGGGGGTTATTGTTCCCTCCACTGACACCAATGTTGGGGGTTATTGTTCCCTCCACTGACACCAATGTTGGGGGTTATTATTCCATCCACTGACACCAATGTTGGGGGTTATTATTCCTTCCACTGACACCAATGCTGGGGGTTATTGTTCCCTCCACTGACACCAATGTTGGGGGTTATTATTCCATCCACTGACACCAATGTTGGGGGTTATTATTCCTTCCACTGACACCAATGTTGGGGGTTATTATTCCCTCCACTGACACCAATGCTGGGGGTTATTATTCCTTCCACTGACACCAATGTTGGGGGTTATTATTCCATCCACTGACACCAATGCTGGGGGTTATTGTTCCCTCCACTGACACCAATGTTGGGGGTTATTATTCCATCCACTGACACCAATGTTGGGGGTTATTATTCCTTCCACTGACACCAATGTTGGGGGTTATTATTCCATCCACTGACACCAATGCTGGGGGTTATTGTTCCCTCCACTGACACCAATGTTGGGGGTTATTATTCCATCCACTGACACCAATGTTGGGGGTTATTATTCCTTCCACTGACACCAATGTTGGGGGTTATTATTCCCTCCAATGTTGGGGGTTATTATTCTGACACCAATGTTTATTATTCTTCCACTGGGGGTTATTATTCCTCTCACTGACACCAATGCTGGGGGTTATTATTCCTTCCACTGACACCAATGCTGGGGGTTATTATTCCTCTCACTGACACCAATGTTGGGGGTTATTATTCCTCCCACTGACACCAATGCTGGGGGTTATTATTCCTCTCACTGACACCAATGCTGGGGGTTATTATTCCTCTCACTGACACCAATGCTGGGGGTTATTGTTCCCTCCACTGACACCAATGCTGGGGGTTATTATTCCTCCCACTGACACCAATGTTGGGGGTTATTATTCCTTCCACTGACACCAATGTTGGGGGTTATTATTCCTTCCACTGACACCAATGTTGGGGGTTATTATTCCTTCCACTGACACCAATGTTGGGGGTTATTATTCCTCCACTGACACCAATGTTGGGGGTTATTATTCCTTCCACTGACACCAATGCTGGGGGTTATTATTCCTTCCACTGACACCAATGTTGGGGGTTATTATTCCCTCCACTGACACCAATGCTGGGGGTTATTATTCCATCCACTGACACCAATGCTGGGGGTTATTATTCCTCTCACTGACACCAATGCTGGGGGTTATTGTTCCCTCCACTGACACCAATGCTGGGGGTTATTATTCCTCCCACTGACACCAATGTTGGGGGTTATTATTCCTCCCACTGACACCAATGTTGGGGGTTATTATTCCTTCCACTGACACCAATGTTGGGGGTTATTATTCCTTCCACTGACACCAATGTTGGGGGTTATTATTCCTCCCACTGACACCAATGTTGGGGGTTATTATTCCTTCCACTGACACCAATGCTGGGGGTTATTATTCCTTCCACTGACACCAATGTTGGGGGTTATTATTCCCTCCACTGACACCAATGCTGGGGGTTATTATTCCATCCACTGACACCAATGTTGGGGGTTATTATTCCCTCCACTGACACCAATGCTGGGGGTTATTATTCCTCTCACTGACACCAATGTTGGGAGTTATTGTTCCCTCCACTGACACCAATGTTGGGGGTTATTATTCCTCCCACTGACACCAATGTTGGGAGTTATTGTTCCCTCCACTGACACCAATGTTGGGGGTTATTATTCCTTCCACGGACACCAATGCTGGGGGTTATTATTCCTTCCACGGACACCAATGCTGGGGGTTATTATTCCTCCCACTGACACCAATGCTGGGGGTTATTGTTCCCTCTCACTGACACCAATGTTGGGGGTTATTATTCCTTCCACTGACACCAATGTTGGGGGTTATTATTCCTTCCACTGACACCAATGCTGGGGGTTATTGTTCCCTCTCACTGACACCAATGTTGGGGGTTGTTATTCCTCCCACTGACACCAATGCTGGGGGTTATTGTTCCCTCTCACTGACACCAATGTTGGGGGTTATTGTTCCCTCTCACAGACACCAATGTTGGGGGTTATTATTCCTTCCACTGACACCAATGCTGGGGGTTATTGTTCCCTCTCACAGACACCAATGTTGGGGGTTATTATTCCTCTCACTGACACCAATGCTGGGGGTTATTATTCCTCTCACTGACACCAATGTTGGGGGTTATTATTCCTTCCACTGACACCAATGCTGAGGGTTATTATTCCTTCGACTGACACCAATGTTGGGGGTTATTATTCCTTCCACTGACACCAATGTTGTTTTTTTTTATTCCTCCCACTGACACCAATGCTGGGGGTTATTATTCCTCTCACTGACACCAATGTTGGGGGTTATTATTCCTCCCACTGACACCAATGTTGGGGGTTATTATTCCATCCACTGACACCAATGCTGGGGGTTATTATTCCTTCCACTGACACCAATGTTGGGGGTTATTATTCCCTCCACTGACACCAATGTTGGGGGTTATTATTCCATCCACTGACACCAATGTTGGGGGTTATTATTCCTCTCACTGACACCAATGTTGGGGGTTATTATTCCCTCCACTGACACCAATGCTGGGGGTTATTATTCCTTCCACTGACACCAATGCTGGGGGTTATTGTACTCTTAAGTAAAAGGTGCATTAGGGATAAAATCTTCTTTTGGGATATCAGAGGAGGAGGAGGAGCTTGGCTGTTTGTCCTCCTTCCATTGGCCGATCGGCTCCGGATTATAGAATTATTATCACAGTGAGTGCCGTTCCCACAGAGCGCCAGCAGAGGGCACTGATCTGTCAGCATCACTTTCTATGACTGCCCCTCCCCCTCATTGTGTGTCATTTCCCAGCCTGGAATCCCACCGATCATCTCCTCCAATCACACGAGATTCACGTACAGACGCCTATCTCTGTGCGGGCGTGGCGTATCTCATTTACACTCCGCCGCCGTATTCACAAAGTCGTTGTGCCCAAAGTTACGGCGGCGTAGCGTAAATGGGTTGGTGAAACCGCGCCTAATTCAGAATAGGCAGGTAGGGGGCGTGATCCATGTAAATGAATTGTGACCCCACGTAATTGCATGCGCCGCCCGTGGACATATCCCAGTGCGCATGCTCAGAATCACGCCGCAAAGTCCTATTCGCGAACGTTTTACCCAAACGGCGTAAACAACGGAAAATTCGACGCGGTCCCGCCATCCATACTTAACATTGCGTACGCCTCACATAGCAGGGGGAACTTTACGCCGGACTTACGCAAACGACGTAAAAAAATACGACCGGCTGCGAGTACGTCCGTGAATCGGCGTATCTAGCTTATTTACATATTTGACGCGGAAATCGACGGAAGCGCCACCTAGCGGCCAGCGTAAAATACTAAGATAGGACGGCGTAGGAGAGTCAGCCCGCTCGTATCTTGTTTTCTGAATCTGACACTATATTCCCAAAAGTATTGGGACGCCCCCCCTTTACACACACATGACCTTTAATGACCCCCCAGTCTGATGCGGCGTACACACGATCGGTTTATGTGATGAAGTGAAATGATGGTGTGTGCGCTAAAACGACGTTTTAAACCCGCGCATGCTCAGAAGCAAGTTATGAGACGGAGCGTGAATGGAAGAGAGTGCCGTCATGCGTCACCGCGCTTTGCAAGAGCATTTTGAAAAATTAACAATGGTGGTGTGTACGCGGTTTTACTCCGGAGGGTTCAATATTGAGCTGGCCCCGCCCCTTTGCAGCTATAACACCCTCACCTCTTCTGGGAAGGCGGTCCACAAGGTTTAGGGGCGTGTCTATGGGAAGGCCGTCCACAAGGTTTAGGGGTGTGTCTATAGGAAGGCCGTCCACAAGGTTTAGGGGTGTGTCTATGGGAAGGCCGTCCACAAGGTTTAGGGGTGTGTCTATGGGAAGGCGGTCCACAAGGTTTAGGGGTGTGTCTATGGGAAGGCCGTCCACAAGGTTTAGGGGTGTGTCTATGGGAAGGCCGTCCACAAGGTTTAGGGGTGTGTCTATGGGAAGGCCGTCCACAAAGTTTAGGGGTGTGTCTATGGGAAGGCCGTCCACAAGGTTTAGGGGTGTGTCTATGGGAACGCCGTCCACAAGGTTTAGGGGTGTGTCTATGGGAATGTGTGACCGTTCTTCCAAAAGCACATTTATGAGATCAGGCACTGATGTTGGATGAGAAGGCCTTGCTCACAATCTCCGCCTCTAATTCATCCCAAAGGTGTTCTATGGAGTTGAGGTCAGGACTCTGTGCAGGCCAGTCATGTTCCTCCACCCCAAACTCGCTCATCAGTGTCTTTATGGACTTTGCTTTGTGCTCTGGTGGGCAGTCATGTTGGAACAGGGAGGGGCCGTCCCCCAAACTCCTCCCACAAAGTCGGGAACATGAAATTGTCCAAAATGTCTTGGTATGCCGACGCCTTAAGAGTTCCTTTCACTGGAACTGAGGGGCCAATCCCACCCCTGAGGGGCCAACCCAACCCCTGAGGGGCCAATCCCACCCCTGAGGGGCCAACCCAACCCCTGAGGGGCCAATCCCACCCCTGAGGGGCCAACCCAACCCCTGAGGGGCCAACCCAACCCCTGAGGGGCCAACCCAACCCCTTACATCAGAGTCTGCAGAGTCCCCCCTTACATCAGTCTGCAGAGTCCCCCCTTACATCAGTCTGCAGAGTCCCCCCTTACATTAGAGTCTGCAGAGTCCCCCCTTACATTAGAGTCTGCAGAGTCCCCCCCTTACATCAAAACCTGCAGAGTCCCCCTTACATCAGAGCCTGCAGAGTCCCCCCCTTACATCAGAGTCCCCAGAGTCCCCCCTTACATCAGAGTCTGCAGAGTCCCCCTTACATCAGAGTCCCCAGAGTCCCCCCTTACATCAGAGTCTGCAGAGTCCCCCTTACATCAGAGTCTGCAGAGTCCCCCCCCTTACATCAGAGCCTGCAGAGTCCCCCGTTACTTCAGTCTGCAGAGTCCCCCCCTTACATCACAGTCTGCAGAGTCCCCCCTTACATCAGAGTCTGCAGAGTCCCCCCCTTACATCAGAGTCCCCAGAGTCCCCCTTACATCAGAGCCTGCAGAGTCCCCCCTTACATCAGAGTCTGCATAGTCCCCCCCTTACATCAGAGTCTGCAGAGTCCCCCCTTACATCAGTCTCCCCCCTTACATCAGCAGAGTCCCCCCTTACATCAGAGTCCCCAGAGTCCCCCCTTACATCAGAGCCTCCCCCCTTACATCAGCAGAGTCCCCCCTTACATCAGAGCCTGCAGAGTCCCCCCTTACATCAGAGCCTGCAGAGTCCCCCCCCTTACATCAGAGCCTGCAGAGTCCCCCCCTTACATCAGAGCCTGCAGAGTCCCCCCTTACATCCCCCCCTTAGAGCCTTACATCAGAGTCCCCCCCTTAGAGTCCCCCCTTACATCAGAGCCTGCAGAGTCCCCCCTTACATCAGAGTCTCCCCCCTTACATTAGCAGAGTCCCCCCTTACATCAGAGCCTCCCCCCTCAGAGTCCCCCCCTTACATCAGAGCCTAGAGCCTGCAGAGTCCCCCCCTTACATCAGAGTCCCCAGAGTCCCCCCTTACATCAGCAGAGTCCCCCCTTTACATCAGAGTCCTCCCCCCTTACATCAGCAGAGTCCCCCCCTTACATCAGAGCCTAGAGTCTGCAGAGTCCCCCCTTACATCAGAGTCTGCAGAGTCCCCCCCTTACATCAGAGTCTGCAGAGTCCCCCCCTTACATCAGAGCCTGCAGAGTCCCCCGTTACATCAGCAGAGTCCCCCCCCTTACATCACAGCTGCAGAGTCCCCCCTTACATCAGCAGAGTCTGCAGAGTCCCCCCTTACATCAGAGTCCCCAGAGTCCCCCCTTACATCAGAGTCTGCCCAGAGTCCCCCCCCCCCCTTACATCAGAGTCTGCAGAGTCCCCCCCTTACATCAGAGTCCCCCTGCAGAGTCCCCCCTTACATCAGAGTCTGCAGAGTCCCCCCCTTACATCAGAGCCTGCAGAGTCCCCCCTTACATCAGAGTCCCCCCTTAGAGTCCCCCCTTACATCAGAGTCTGCAGAGTCCCCCCCCTTACATCAGAGCCTGCAGAGTCCCCCCTTACATCAGAGCCTGCAGAGTCCCCCCCTTACATCAGAGCCTGCAGAGTCCCCCGTTACATCAGAGTCTGCAGAGTCCCCCCCTTACATCAGAGTCTGCAGAGTCCCCCCCTTACATCAGAGCCTGCAGAGTCCCCCCTTACATCAGAGCCTGCAGAGTCCCCCCTTACATCAGAGTCCCCAGAGTCCCCCCTTACATCAGAGCCTGCAGAGTCCCCCCTTACATCAGAGCCTCTGCAGAGTCCCCCCCTTACATCAGAGTCTGCAGAGTCCCCCCCCTTACATCAGAGTCTGCAGAGTCCCCCCCCTTACATCAGAGCCTGCAGAGTCCCCCTTACATCAGAGCCTGCAGAGTCCCCCCTTACATCAGAGTCTGCAGAGTCCCCCCTTACATCAGAGCCTGCAGAGTCCCCCCCCCTTACATCAGAGTCCTGCAGAGTCCCCCCCTTACATCAGAGTCTGCAGAGTCCCCCCCTTACATCAGAGCCTGCAGAGTCCCCCCCGTTACATCAGAGTCTGCAGAGTCCCCCCCCCCCTTACATCAGAGCCTGCAGAGTCCCCCCTTACATCAGAGTCTGCAGAGTCCCCCCCTTACATCAGAGTCCTTCAGAGTCCCCCCCTTACATCAGAGCCTGCAGAGTCCCCCCTTACATCAGAGCCTGCAGAGTCCCCCTTACATCAGAGTCTGCAGAGTCCCCCCTTACATCAGAGTCTGCAGAGTCCCCCCCTTACATCAGAGCCTGCAGAGTCCCCCCCCTTACATTAGAGTCCCCAGAGTCCCCCCTTACATCAGAGCCTGCAGAGTCCCCCCCCTTACATCAGAGTCTGCAGAGTCCCCCCCTTACATCAGAGTCTGCAGAGTCCCCCCCTTACATCAGAGCCTGCAGAGTCCCCCCCTTACATCAGAGTCCTGCAGAGTCCCCCCTTACATCAGAGCCTGCAGAGTCCCCCCTTACATCAGAGCCTGCAGAGTCCCCCGTTACTTCAGTCTGCAGAGTCCCCCCTTACATCAGAGCCTGCAGAGTCCCCCGTTAGAGTCCCCCCCTTACATCAGAGTCTGCAGAGTCCCCCCTTACATCAGAGTCTGCAGAGTCCCCCCCTTACATTAGAGTCCCCAGAGTCCCCCCTTACATCAGAGCCTGCAGAGTCCCCCTTACATCAGTCTGCAGAGTCCCCCCCTTACATCACAGTCTGCAGAGTCCCCCCTTACATCAGAGTCTGCAGAGTCCCCCCTTACATCAGAGCCTTCAGAGTCCCCCCCTTACATTAGAGCCTGCAGAGTCCCCCCTTACATCAGAGCCTGCAGAGTCCCCCGTTACATCAGAGTCTGCAGAGTCCCCCCCTTACATCAGAGCCTGCAGAGTCCCCCGTTTAGAGTCCCCCCCCTTACATTAGAGCCTGCAGAGTCCCCCCTTACATCAGAGTCTGCAGAGTCCCCCCTTACATCAGAGCCTTCAGAGTCCCCCCCTTACATTAGAGCCTGCAGAGTCCCCCCTTACATCAGAGCCTGCAGAGTCCCCCCTTACATCAGAGTCCCCCCCTTAGAGTCCCCCCCCTTACATCAGAGTCTGCAGAGTCCCCCCCTTACATCAGAGCCTTACATCAGCAGAGTCCCCCCCTTACATCAGAGTCCCCAGAGTCCCCTCTTACATCAGAGTCTGCAGAGTCCCCCCCCTTACATCAGAGTCTGCAGAGTCCCCCCTTACATCAGAGTCTGCAGAGTCCCCCCCCTTACATCAGAGCCTGCAGAGTCCCCCTTACATCAGAGTCCCCCCCCTTAGAGTCCCCCCTTACATCAGAGTCTGCAGAGTCCCCCCTTACATCAGAGCCTGCAGAGTCCCCCGTTACTTCAGTCTGCAGAGTCCCCCCCCTTACATCAGAGCCTGCAGAGTCCCCCGTTACATCAGTCTGCAGAGTCCCCCCCCTTACATCACAGTCTGCAGAGTCCCCCCTTACATCAGAGTCTGCAGAGTCCCCCCTTACATCAGAGTCTGCAGAGTCCCCCCCTTACATTAGAGTCCCCAGAGTCCCCCCTTACATCAGAGCCTGCAGAGTCCCCCCTTACATCAGTCTGCAGAGTCCCCCCCTTACATCAGAGTCTGCAGAGTCCCCCCTTACATCAGTCTGCAGAGTCCCCCCCTTACATCACAGTCTGCAGAGTCCCCCCTTACATCAGAGTCTGCAGAGTCCCCCCTTACATCAGAGCCTGCAGAGTCCCCCTTACATCAGAGCCTGCAGAGTCCCCCCTTACATCAGAGCCTGCAGAGTCCCCCCTTACATCAGAGTCTGCAGAGTCCCCCCCTTACATCAGAGCCTTCAGAGTCCCCCCCTTACATTAGAGCAGAGTCCCCCCTTACATCAGAGCCTTCAGAGTCCCCCCTTACATCAGAGTCCCCCCTGCAGAGTCCCCCCTTACATCAGAGTCTGCAGAGTCCCCCCCTTACATCAGAGCAGAGTCCCCCCTTACATTAGAGCAGAGTCCCCCCTTACATCAGAGCCTGCAGAGTCCCCCTTACATCAGAGTCCCCAGAGTCCCCCCTTACATCAGAGTCTGCAGAGTCCCCCCCTTACATCAGAGCCTGCAGAGTCCCCCTTACATCTGCAGAGCCTGCAGAGTCCCCCCTTACATCAGAGTCTGCAGAGTCCCCCCTTACATCAGAGTCTGCAGAGTCCCCCTTACATTAGAGTCCCCAGAGTCCCCCCTTACATCAGAGCCTGCAGAGTCCCCCCTTACATCAGAGTCTGCAGAGTCCCCCCTTACATCAGTCTGCAGAGTCCCCCCTTACATCACAGTCTGCAGAGTCCCCCCTTACATCAGAGTCTGCAGAGTCCCCCCCTTACATCAGAGCCTGCAGAGTCCCCCTTACATCAGAGCCTGCAGAGTCCCCCCTTACATCAGAGTCTGCAGAGTCCCCCCTTACATCAGAGCCTGCAGAGTCCCCCCTTACATCAGAGCCTGCAGAGTCCCCCCTTACATTAGAGTCTGCAGAGTCCCCCCCTTACATCAGAGTCTGCAGAGTCCCCCCCCCCTTACATCAGAGTCTGCAGAGTCCCCCCCTTACCCCCCTTATCAGAGTCTGCAGAGTCCCCCTTACATTAGAGTCAGAGCCTACATCAGCAGAGTCCCCCCTTACATCAGCATCTGCAGAGTCCCCCCCTTACATCAGAGTCTGCAGTCCCCCCCTTACATCAGAGCCTGCAGAGTCCCCCCTTACATTAGAGTCTGCAGAGTCCCCCCTTACATTAGAGTCTGCAGAGTCCCCCCTTACATCAAAACCTGCAGAGTCCCCCTTACATCAGAGCCTGCAGAGTCCCCCCCTTACATCAGAGTCCCCCCCCCCCCCTTAGAGTCCCCCCTTACATCAGAGCCTGCAGAGTCCCCCTTACATCAGAGCCTGAAGAGTCCCCCCCTTACATCAGAGCTGCAGAGTCCCCCCTTACATCAGAGTCCCCAGAGTCCCCCCCTTACATCAGAGTCTGCAGAGTCCCCCCTTACATCAGAGTCTGCAGAGTCCCCCCCCCTTACATCAGAGTCTGCAGAGTCCCCCCCTTACATCAGAGCCTGCAGAGTCCCCCCTTACATCAGAGCCTGCAGAGTCCCCCCTTACATCAGAGCCTGCAGAGTCCCCCTTACATCAGAGCCTGCAGAGTCCCCCCTTACATCAGAGTCTGCAGAGTCCCCCCCCCCCTTACATCAGAGTCTGCAGAGTCCCCCCTTACATCAGAGCCTGCAGAGTCCCCCCTTACATCAGAGCCTGCAGAGTCCCCCCTTACATCAGAGCCTGCAGAGTCCCCCTTACATCAGAGCCTCCCCCCTATACATCAGCAGAGTCCCCCCTTACATCAGAGTCCCCACATCAGAGTCCCCCCTTACATCAGAGTCTCCCCCTTACATCAGCAGAGTCCCCCCCCTTACCCCCCCCCCTTATCAGAGTCTGCAGAGTCCCCCCCTTACATCAGAGTCTCCCCCCTTACATCAGCAGAGTCCCCCCTTACATCAGAGTCCCCAGAGTCCCCCCTTACATCAGAGTCTGCAGAGTCCCCCCTTACATCAGAGTCCCCCCCCCTTAGAGTCCCCCTTACATCAGAGTCTCCCCCCTTACATCAGCAGAGTCCCCCCCTTACATCAGAGTCTGCAGAGTCCCCCCCCCCCCCCCCCCCTTACATCAGAGTCTGCAGAGTCCCCCCCTTACATCAGAGTCTGCAGAGTCCCCCTTACATCAGAGTCCCCAGAGTCCCCCCTTACATCAGAGTCTGCAGAGTCCCCCCTTACATCAGAGTCCCCAGAGTCCCCCTTACATCAGAGTCTGCAGTGTCCCCCCCTTACATCAGAGTCTGCAGAGTCCCCCCCCCCCCCTTACATCAGAATGCATTTTCTAGTATTAGGTGGCCTTGCAGAGCAATATCACTTATTGTTCTCTCACATATATATTATTCTTATTATTGCCAAAATTACCACCCTAACTCCTCCCACAGTTTTTATACTACATAGGCGAGTAATATATCAAAACGTGCGGATTGTTCCCGACCGTGTTTCTATTACTGTGTAGAACGTTTCGTCGAATCGTTCGTGAAATATCGTCATTTTTGCGGCGAAATTTTAGGGGTTATATTGGGGTACACATGGTGTCAGAAACATAAGGGTTAATTCATAGGACATGTGGGGGAGAAATAAAGAAGTATTAGAGGGGGGAAGAGGTTGTAATATTGAGGTACTCAGGGGATGAGACACAGAAGGGTTAATGTACAGGATAGGGGTATAGAGGAGTATTAGGGGTCATAGAGGAGTATTGGGGGGTATAGAGGAGTATAGGTGGGGGAGTATAGAGGAGTATTGGTGGGGAGTATAGAGGAGTATTGGGGGTCATTTAGGGGTATAAAGGAGTATTGGGGTGGGGGTATAGAGGAGCATTGGTGGGGGGTATAGCAGAGTATTGGGGGGTATAGAGGATTGTTGGGGATATAGAGGAGTTTTGGTGGTAGGGGTATAGAGGAGTATTGGTGGGGGTATAGAGGAGTATTGGTGGGGGTAGAGAGGAGTATTGGGGGTATAGAGGAGTATTAGGGGGGTGGGGGTGTGTAAAGGAGTATTGGGGGGGTATAGAGGGAGTATTGCTGGGGGTATAGAGGAGTATTGCTGGGGGTATAGAGGAGTATTAGGGGAATAGAGGAGTATTGGGGTTATAGAGGAGTATTGGTGGGGTATAGAGGAGTATAGGGGGTATAGAGGAGCATTTGTGGAGTATAGAGGAGCATGTGGGGGGTATAAAGGAGTATTGGGGGTGGGGGGTATAGAGGGGCATTGGTGGGGGTTATAGCAGAGTATTGGGGGGTAAAGAGGAGTGTTGAGGATATAGAGGAGTTTTGGGGGATATAGAGGAGTATTGGGGGATATAGAGGAGTATTGTTGGGGGGTTATAGAGGAGTATTGGGGGGGTGTAGAGGGGTATTGGGGGGTATAGAGAAGTATTGGGGGGTATAGAGGAGTATTGGGGGGCTGGGGGTATAGAGGATTATTGTTGGGGGGTATAGAGGAGTATTGGGGGGGCGGGGGGCATAGAGGAGTATTGGGGGTATAGAGAAGTATTGGGGGGTATAGAGGAGAATTGGGGGGTATAGAGGGGTATTGTTGGGGGGGGTATAGAGGAGTGCTGGGGGGTTATAGAGGATTATTGAGGGGGTGGGGGTATAAAGGAGTATTGGGGGGAATGTAGAGGAGTATTGGGTGGGGGGTATAGAGAAGTATTGGGGGGTATAGAGGAGTATTTGGGGGGCTGGGGGTATAGAGGAGTATTGGGGGGAATATAGAGGAGTATTGGGGGGATAGAAGAGTATTGGGGGTATAGAGGGGTAATTTTGGGGGGGTATAGAGGAGTGCTGGTGGGTATAGAGGATTATTGAGGGGATGGGGGTATATAGAGGAGTATTGGGGGGAATGTAGAGGAGTATTGGGGGGATAGAGGAGTATTGGGGGTATAGAGGAGTATTGGGGGGCTGGGGGTATAGAGGAGCATTGGGGGGTATAGAGGGGTATTTTGGGGGAGGGGGGGGTATAGAGGAGTGCTGGTGGGTATAGAGGATTATTGAGGGGGTGGGGGTATAGAGGAGTATTGGGGGGGTATAGAGGAGTATTGGGGGGAATGTAGAGGAGTATTGGGGGGTATAGAGAAGTATTGGGGGCTGGGGGTATAGAGGAATATTAGGGGGTATAGAGAAGTATTGGGGGGTATAGAGGAGTATTGGGGGGCTGGGGGTATAGAGTAGTATTGTTGGGGGGTATAGAGGAGTATTGGGGGGCTGGGGGTATAGAGGAGTATTGGGGGTATAGAGGGGTATTTTTTTGGGGGTATAGAGAAGTGCTGGTGGGTATAGAGGAGTATTGGGGGGGAATGTAGAGGAGTATTGGGGGGGATAGAGGAATATTGGGGGTATAGAGGAGTATTGTTTGGGGGGTGTAGAGGAGTGTAGGGGGGGGTGGAGGGGTGTAGAGGAGTATTGGGGGGTATAGAGGAGTATTGGTGGGGGTATCGAGGAGTATTGGTGGTGGTGGGGGTATAGAGGAGTATTGGGGTATAGAGAAGTATTGGGGGGTATAGAGGAGTATTGGTGGGGGGTATAGAGGAGTATTGGTGGGGGGTATAGAGTAGTATTGGGGGGCTGGGGGGTATAGAAGAGTATTGGGGGGTAGAGAGGAGTATTGGGGGGTGGAGAGGAGTATTGGTGGGGGGGGTGGGGGGTAGAGAGGAGTATTGGTGGTGGTGGGGGGTAGAGAGGAGTATTGGGGGGGTGGAGAGGAGTATTGGGGGGGTGGGGGGTAGAGAGGAGTATTGGTGGGGTAGAGAGGAGTATTGGGGGGGGTAGAGAGGAGTATTGGTGGTGGTGGAGAGGAGTATTGGGGGGGTGGAGAGGAGTATTGGTGGGGGGGTGGGGGGGGTAGAGAGGAGTATTTGGGGGGTGGAGAGGAGTATTGGTGGGGGGGTGGGGGGGTAGAGAGGAGTATTGGTGGTGGTGGGGGGTAGAGAGGAGTATTGGGGGGGTGGAGAGGAGTATTGGTGGTGGTGGAGAGGAGTATTGGGGGGGTGGGGGGTAGAGAGGAGTATTGGTGGGGTAGAGAGGAGTATTGGGGGGGTAGAGAGGAGTATTGGGGGGTAGAGAGGAGTATTGGGGGGGTAGAGAGGAGTATTGGGGGGGTAGAGAGGAGTATTGGTGGTGGTGGGGGGAGGGCTCAGGATACGTCAGGCAGTGGAGGGGGATGGGAGGGGAGCAGACAGAGGAGGAGGAGGGGGAGGGGATGAGATGCTCGGCTGACATTCTGCAGGATGTTGGAGACGATCGGCTCGGCTTCCCCTTCTGGTACCTGAGGAGCCGCACCACCCCCCCCTCCTGCCCCCCTCCCCCCCCCCGGGATAGACGGATTTGCCCCTCCAGGGGGATGAATGTGACGCACCGATCCTGAGAACGCAGCGAAGCTTCCCCTCCCCCCTCCGCACCATGACAGCCATGAAGGAGCAACCGACCATCAACAGGGCCACCCCCCCTGCAGAGCAGGTAATACCCCCCACCTACCCCCCCATCACCCAGACCTACCCCCCATCAACAGGGCCCCCTCTACCCACTGTCACTGACACCCACCCCCTACCCGTCACTGAGACCTACCCCCCATCACAAGGCCGACCTACCATCACCGAGACCTTCCCACCAAAACACCCCTCATCACTGAGACCTTCCCACCTACCCACCAAACACCCCATCACCGAGACCTTCCCACCAAACACCCCTCATCACTGAGACCTTCCCACCTACCCACCAAACACCCCCATCACCGAGACCTTCCAACCAAACACCCCCCATCACTGAGACCTTCCCACCTACCCACCAAATACCCCCCATCACCGAGACCTTCCAACCAAAACACCCCCCATCACTGAGACCTTCCCACCTACCCACCAAATACCCCCCATCACCGAGACCTTCCCACCAAACACCCCCCATCACCGAGACCTTCCAACCAAACACCCCCCATCACCAAGACCTTCCCCACCTACCCACCAAATACCCCCCATCACCGAGACCTTCCCACCAAACACCCCCCATCACTGAGACCTTCCCACCTACCCACCAAATACCCCCCATCACCGAGACCTTCCAACCAAACACCCCCCATCACTGAGACCTTCCCACCTACCCACCAAATACCCCCCATCACCGAGACCTTCCCACCAAACACCCCCCATCACCGAGACCTTCCAACCAAACACCCCCCATCACCAAGACCTTCCCACCTACCCACCAAATACCCCCCCATCACCGAGACCTTCCCACCAAACACCCCCTATCACCGAGACCTTCCCACCAAACACCCCCCATCACCAAGACCTTCCCACCTACCCACCAAACACCCCCCATCACCAAGACCTTCCCACCAAACACCCCCCCATCACCGAGGCCTTCCCACCAAATACCCCCCATCACCGAGACCTTCCCACCAAACACCCCCCATCACTGAGACCTTCCCACCAAACACCCCCCATCACCGAGACCTTCCCACCAAACACACCCCCCATCACCGAGACCTTCCCACCTACCCACCAAACACCCCCATCACCGAGACCTTCCCACCTACCCACCAAACACCCCCCATCACCAAGACCTTCCCACCAAACACCCCCCATCACCGAGGCCTTCCCACCAAACACCCCCCATCACCGAGACCTTCCCACCTACCCACCAAATACCCCCCATCACCGAGACCTTCCCACCAAACACCCCCCATCACCGAGACCTTCCAACCAAACACCCCCCATCACTGAGACCTTCCCACCTACCCACCAAATACCCCCCCATCACCGAGACCTTCCCACCAAACACCCCCCATCACCGAGACCTTCCAACCAAACACCCCCCATCACCAAGACCTTCCCACCTACCCACCAAATACCCCCCATCACCGAGACCTTCCCACCAAACACCCCCCATCACCGAGACCTTCCAACCAAACACCCCCCATCACTGAGACCTTCCCACCTACCCACCAAATACCCCCCATCACCGAGACCTTCCCACCAAACACCCCCCATCACCGAGACCTTCCAACCAAACACACCCCCATCACCAAGACCTTCCCACCTACCCACCAAATACCCCCCATCACCGAGACCTTCCCACCAAACACCCCCTATCACCGAGACCTTCCCACCAAACACACCCCCCATCACCAAGACCTTCCCACCTACCCACCAAACACCCCCCATCACCAAGACCTTCCCACCAAACACCCCCCATCACCGAGGCCTTCCCACCAAATACCCCCCATCACCGAGACCTTCCCACCAAACACCCCCCATCACTGAGACCTTCCCACCAAACACCCCCCATCACCGAGACCTTCCCACCAAACACCCCCCATCACCGAGACCTTCCCACCTACCCACCAAACACCCCCATCACCGAGACCTTCCCACCTACCCACCAAAACCCCCCATCACCAAGACCTTCCCACCAAACACCCCCCATCACCGAGGCCTTCCCACCAAACACCCCCCATCACCGAGACCTTCCCACCTACCCACCAAATACCCCCCATCACCGAGACCTTCCCACCAAACACCCCCCATCACCGAGACCTTCCAACCAAACACCCCCCATCACTGAGACCTTCCCACCTACCCACCAAATACCCCCCATCACCGAGACCTTCCCACCAAACACCCCCCATCACCGAGACCTTCCAACCAAACACCCCCCATCACCAAGACCTTCCCACCTACCCACCAAATACCCCCCATCACCGAGACCTTCCCACCAAACACCCCCCATCACCGAGACCTTCCAACCAAACACCCCCCCCATCACTGAGACCTTCCCACCTACCCACCAAATACCCCCCATCACCGAGACCTTCCCACCAAACACCCCCCATCACCGAGACCTTCCAACCAAACACCCCCCATCACCAAGACCTTCCCACCTACCCACCAAATACCCCCCATCACCGAGACCTTCCCACCAAACACCCCCCATCACCAAGACCTTCCCACCTACCCACCAAATACCCCCCATCACCGAGACCTTCCCACCAAACACCCCCCATCACCGAGACCTTCCAACCAAACACCCCCCATCACCAAGACCTTCCCACCTACCCACCAAATACCCCCCATCACCGAGACCTTCCCACCAAACACCCCCCATCACCGAGACCTTCCAACCAAACACCCCCCATCACTGAGACCTTCCCACCTACCCACCAAACACCCCCATCACCGAGACCTACCCACCAATCACCCCCCATCACCGAGACCTTCCCACCAAACACCCCCCATCACCAAGACCTTCCCACCCAAACACCCCCCATCACCAAGACCTTCCCACCTACCCACCAAATACCCCCATCACCGAGACCTTCCCACCAAACACCCCCCATCACCGAGACCTTCCCACCAAACACCCCCCATCACCGAGACCTTCCCACCAAACACCCCCCATCACCAAGACCTTCCCACCTACCCACCAAATACCCCCCATCACCGAGACCTTCCCACCAAACACCCCCCATCACCAAGACCTTCCCACCTACCCACCAAATACCCCCCATCACCGAGACCTTCCCACCAAACACCCCCCATCACCGAGACCTTCCCACCAAACACCCCCCATCACCGAGACCTTCCCACCAAACACCCCCCATCACCAAGACCTACCCACCAAACACCCCCCATCACCAAGACCTTCCCACCTACCCACCAAACACCCCCCATCACCAAGACCTTCCCACCAAACACCCCCCATCACCGAGGCCTTCCCACCAAATACCCCCCATCACCGAGACCTTCCCACCAAACACCCCCCATCACCGAGACCTTCCAACCAAACACCCCGCATCACTGAGACCTTCCCACCAAACACCCCCCATCACCGAGACCTTCCCACCAAACACCCCCCATCACTGAGACCTTCCCACCAAACACCCCCCATCACCAAGACCTTCCCACCAAACACCCCCCATCACCAAGACCTTCCCACCTACCCACCAAACACCCCCCATCACCGAGACCTTCCCACCTACCCACCAAACACCCCCTATCACTGAGACCTTCCCACCAAACACCCCCCATCACCGAGACCTTCCCACCAAACACCCCCCATCACCGAGACCTTCCAACCAAACACCCCGCATCACTGAGACCTTCCCACCAAACACCCCCCATCACCGAGACCTAGCCACCAAACACCCCCCATCACTGAGACCTTCCCACCAAACACCCCCCATCACCAAGACCTTCCCACCAAACACCCCCCATCACCAAGACCTTCCCACCTACCCACCAAACACCCCCATCACCGAGACCTTCCCACCTACCCACCAAACACCCCCTATCACCGAGACCTTCCTACCAAACACCCCCCATCACCGAGACCTTCCCACCAAACACCCCCCCATCACCGAGACCTTCCCACCACCAAACACCCCCCCATCACCGAGACCTTCCCACCAAACACCCCTCATCACCAAGACCTTCCCACCAAACACCCCCCATCACCGAGACCTTCCCACCAAACACCCCTCCATCACCGAGACCTTCCCACCAAACACCCCCCATCACCGAGACCTTCCCACCAAACACCCCCCATCACCGAGACCTACCCACCAATCACCCCCCATCACCAAGACCTAGCCACCAAACACCCCCCATCACCGAGACCTAGCCACCAAACACCCCCCATCACTGAGACCTTCCCACCAAACACCCCCCATCACCGAGACCTTCCCACCAAACACCCCCCATCACCAAGACCTTCCCACCTACCCACCAAACACCCCCATCACCGAGGCCTTCCCACCAAATACCCCCCATCACCGAGACCTTCCCACCAAACACCCCCCATCACCGAGACCTTCCCACCAAACACCCCCCATCACCGAGACCTTCTCACCAAACACCCCCCATCACCGAGACCTTCCAACCAAACACCCCCCATCACTGAGACCTTCCCACCAAACACCCCCCATCACCGAGACCTTCCCACCAAACACCCCCCATCACCAAGACCTTCCCACCTACCCACCAAACACCCCCATCACCGAGACCTTCCCACCTACCCACCAAACACCCCCCATCACCAAGACCTTCCCACCAAACACCCCCCATCACCGAGGCCTTCCCACCAAATACCCCCCATCACCGAGACCTTCCCACCAAACACCCCCCATCACCGAGACCTTCCCACCAAACACCCCCCATCACCGAGACCTTCCCACCAAACACCCCCCATCACCGAGACCTTCCCACCAAACACCCCCCATCACCGAGACCTTCCAACCAAACACCCCGCATCACTGAGACCTTCCCACCAAACACCCCCCATCACCGAGACCTTCCCACCAAACACCCCCCATCACCAAGACCTTCCCACCTACCCACCAAACACCCCCATCACCGAGACCTTCCCACCTACCCACCAAACACCCCCTATCACCGAGACCTTCCTACCAAACACCCCCCATCACCGAGACCTTCCCACCAAACACCCCCCATCACCGAGACCTTCCCACCAAACACCCCTCCATCACCGAGACCTTCCCACCAAACACCCCTCCATCACCGAGACCTTCCCACCAAACACCCCTCATCACCAAGACCTTCCCACCAAACACCCCCCATCACCGAGACCTTCCCACCAAACCCCCCACCAACCCCGAGACCTTCCCACCAAACACCCCCCATCACTGAGACCTTCCCACCAAACACCCCCCATCACCGAGACCTACCCACCAATCACCCCCCATCACCAAGACCTAGCCACCAAAACACCCCCCCATCACCGAGACCTAGCCACCAAACACCCCCCATCACTGAGACCTTCCCACCAAACACCCCCCATCACCGAGACCTTCCCACCAAACACCCCCCATCACCAAGACCTTCCCTCCTACCCACCAAACACCCCCATCACCTAGACCTTCCCACCAAACACCCCCCATCACCAAGACCTTCCCACCTACCCACCAAACACCCCCATCACCGAGACCTTCCCACCAAACACCCCCCATCACCGAGACCTTCCCACCAAACACCCCCCATCACCGAGACCTTCCCACCAAAACACCCCCCCATCACCGAGACCTTCCCACCAAACACCCCCCCATCACCAAGACCCTCCCACCTACCCACCAAACACCCCCCATCACCGAGACCTTCCCACCAAATACCCCCCATCACTGAGACCTTCCCACCTTCCCACCAAACACCCCCCTCATCACCGAGACCTTCCCACCAAACACCCCCCATCACCGAGACCTCCCCCCCCATCACAAGGCCTACCTACCGTTACTGAGACCTTCCCACCAAACACCCCCCATCACTGAGACCTTCCCACCTACCTACCAAACACCCCCCATCACCAACATCTTTCCACCTTCCTACCAAACACCCCCATCACCGAGACCTACCCACCAAATACCCCCCATCACTGAGACCTTCCCACCTTCCCACCAAACACCCCCCATCACCGAGACCTTCCCACCAAATACCCCCCATCACTGAGACCTTCCCACCAAACACCCCCCCATCACCAACATCTTTCCACCTTCCTACCAAACACCCCCATCACCGAGACCTACCCACCAAATACCCCCCATCACTGAGACCTTCCCACCTTCCCACCAAACACCCCCATCACCGAGACCTTCCCACCAAATACCCCCCATCACTGAGACCTTCCCACCAAATACCCCCCATCACTGAGACCTTCCCACCTTCCCACCAAACACCCCCCTCATCACCGAGACCTTCCCACCAAACACCCCCCATCACCGCGACCTTCCCACACAAACACCCCCCATCACCGAGACCTTCCCACCAAACACCCCCCATCACCGAGACCTTCCCACCAAACACCCCCCATCACCGAGACCTCCCCCCCCATCACAAGGCCTACCTACCGTTACTGAGACCTTCCCACCAAAACACCCCCATCACCGAGACCTTCCCAACAAACACCCCCCATCACCAAGACCTTCCCACCTACCCACCAAACACCCCCCATCACCGAGACCTTCCCAACAAACACCCCCATCACTGAGACCTTCCCACCAAACACCCCCCATCACCGAGACCTACCCACCAATCACCCCCCATCACCAAGACCTAGCCACCAAACACCCCCCATCACCGAGACCTAGCCACCAAACACCCCCCATCACCGAGACCTAGCCACCAAACACCCCCCATCACTGAGACCTTCCCACCAAACACCCCCCATCACCAAGACCTTCCCACCTACCCACCAAACACCCCCATCACCGAGACCTTCCCACCAAACACCCCCCATCACCAAGACCTTCCCACCTACCCACCAAACACCCCCATCACCGAGACCTTCCCACCAAACACCCCCCATCACCGAGACCTTCCCACCAAACACCCCCCATCACCGAGACCTTCCCACCAAACACCCCCCATCACCGAGACCTTCCCACCAAACACCCCCCCTTCACCGAGACCTTCCCACCCAAACACCCCCCCATCACCAAGACCCTCCCACCTACCCACCAAACACCCCCCATCACCGAGACCTTCCCACCAAATACCCCCCATCACTGAGACCTTCCCACCTTCCCACCAAACACCCCCCTCATCACCGAGACCTTCCCACCAAACACCCCCCATCACCGAGACCTCCCCCCCCATCACAAGGCCTACCTACCGTTACTGAGACCTTCCCACCAAACACCCCCCATCACTGAGACCTTCCCACCTACCTACCAAACACCCCCATCACTGAGACCTACCCACCAAAACACCCCCCCATCACCAACATCTTTCCACCTTCCTACCAAACACCCCCATCACCGAGACCTACCCACCAAATACCCCCCATCACTGAGACCTTCCCACCTTCCCACCAAACACCCCCCATCACTGAGACCTTCCCACCAAATACCCCCCATCACTGAGACCTTCCCACCTTCCCACCAAACACCCCCCTCATCACCGAGACCTTCCCACCAAACACCCCCCATCACCGCGGACCTTCCCACCAAACACCCCCCATCACCGAGACCTACCCACCAATCACCCCCCATCACCGAGACCTAGCCACCAAACACCCCCATCACCGAGACCTTCCCACCAAACACCCCCCATCACCAAGACCTTCCCACCTACCCACCAATCACCCCCATCACCGAGACCTTCCCACCAAACACCCCCCATCACCGAGACCTCCCCCCCCCATCACAAGGCCTACCTACCGTTACTGAGACCTTCCCACCAAACACCCCCCATCACCGAAACCTCCCCCCCCCCATCACAAGGCCTACCTACCGTTACTGAGACCTTCCCACCAAACACCCCCCATCACTGAGACCTTCCCACCTACCTACCAAACACCCCCATCACTGAGACCTACCCACCAAACACCCCCCCCATCACCAACATCTTTCCACCTTCCTACCAAACACCCCCATCACCGAGACCTACCCACCAAATACCCCCCATCACTGAGACCTTCCCACCTTCCCACCAAACACCCCCCATCACCGAGACCTTCCCACCAAATACCCCCCATCACTGAGACCTTCCCACCTTCCCACCAAACACCCCCCATCACCGAGACCTTCCCACCAAACACCCCCCATCACCGAGACCTTCCCACCAAACACCCCCCATCACTGAGACCTTCCCACCTACCTACCAAACACCCCCATCACTGACACCTACCCACCAAACACACCCCATCACCAAGACCTTCCCACCTTCCCACCAAACACCCCCCATCACCGAGACCTTCCCACCAAACACCCCCCATCACCAAGACCTCCCCCCCATCACAAGGCCTACCTACCGTTACTGAGACCTTCCCACCAAACACCCCCCATCACTGAGACCTTCCCACCTACCTACCAAACACCCCCCATCACCGAGACCTTCCCACCAAACACCCCCATCACTGAGACCTTCCCACCTACCCACCAAACACCCCCCCATCACCAACATCTTTCCACCTTCCCACCAAACACCCCCCATCACCGAGACCTACCCACCAAACACCCCCCATCACCGAGACCTTCCCACCAAACACCCCCCATCACCGAGACCTTCCCACCAAACACCCCCCATCACCGAGACCTTCCCACCAAACACCCCCCATCACCGAGACCTTCCCACCAAACACCCCCCATCACCGAGACCTTCCCACCAAACACCCCCCATCACCGAGACTTACCCACCAAACACCCCCCATCACCGAGACCTTCCCACCTATCCAACAAATACCCCACCATCACCGAGACCTTCCCACCTACCCAACAAATACCCCACCATCACCAAAACCTTCCCACCTACCCAACAAATACCCCACCATAACCGAGACCTACCCAACTAATACCCCACCATCACCGAGACCTTCCCACCTACCCAACAAATACCCCACCATCACCGAGACCTTCCCACCTACCCAACAAATACCCCACCATCACCAAAACCTTCCCACCTACCCAACAAATACCCCACCATAACCGAGACCTACCCACCTACCCAACAAATACCCCACCATCACCGAGACCTTCCCACCTACCCAACAAATACCCCACCATCACCGAGACCTTCCCACCTACCCAACAAATACCCCACCATCACCGATACCTTCCCGCCTACCCGACAAATACCCCACCATCACCGAGATCTTCCCACCTACCCAACAAATACCCCACCATCACCAAAACCTTCCCACCTACCCAACAAATACCCCACCAAAACCGAGACCTTCCCACCTACCCAACAAATACCCCACCATCACCGAGATCTTCCCACCTACCCAACAAATACCCCACCATCACCAAAACCTTCCCACCTACCCAACAAATACCCCACCATCACCAAAACCTTCCCACCTACCCAACAAATACCCCACCATCACCGATACCTTCCCACCTACCCAACAAATACCCCACCATAACCGATACCTTCCCACCTACCCGACAAATACCCCACCATCACTGAGACCTTCCCACCTACCCAACAAATACCTCACCATCACCGAGACCTTCCCACCTACCCAACAAATACCCCACCATCACCGAGACCTTCCCACCTACCCAACAAATACCCCACCATCACCGAGACCTTCCCACCTACCCAACAAATACCCCACCATCACCGAGAAAACAAATACCCCACCATAACCGAGACCTTCCCACCTACCCAACAAATACCCCACCATCACCGAGACCTTCCCACCTACCCAACAAATACCCCACCATCACCGAGACCTTCCCACCCAACAAATACCCCACCATAACCGAGACCTTCCCACCTACCCAACAAATACCCCACCATCACCGAGACCTTCCCACCTACCCAACAAATACCTCACCATCACCGAGACCTTCCCACCTACCCAACAAATACCCCACCATCACCGAGACCTTCCCACCTACCCAACAAATACCCCACCATCACCGAGAAAACAAATACCCCACCATCACCGAGACCTTCCCACCTACCCAACAAATACCCCACCATCACCGAGAAAACAAATACCCCACCATCACCGAGACCTTCCCACCTACCCAACAAATACCCCACCATCACCGAGACCTTCCCACCTACCCAACAAATACCCCACCATCACCGAGACCTTCCCACCTACCCAACAAATACCCCACCATCACCGAGAAAACAAATACCCCACCATCACGAGACCTTCCCACCTACCCAACAAATACCCCACCATCACCGAGACCTTCCCACCTACCCAACAAATACCCCACCAAAACCGAGACCTTCCCACCTACCCAACAAATACCCCACCATCACCGAGATCTTCCCACCTACCCAACAAATACCCCACCATCACCAAAACCTTCCCACCTACCCAACAAATACCCCACCATAACCGAGACCTTCCCACCTACCCGATAAATACCCCACCATCATGAGACCTTCCCACCTACCCAACACATACCCCACCATCACCGATACCTTCCCACCTACCCGACAAATACCCCACCATCACCGAGACCTTCCCACCTACCCAACAAATACCTCACCATCACCGAGACCTTCCCACCTACCCAACAAATACCCCACCATCACCGAGACCTTCCCACCTACCCAACAAATACCCCACCATCACCGAGACCTTCCCACCTACCCAACAAATACCCCACCATCACCGAGACCTTCCCACCTACCCAACAAATACCCCACCATAACCGAGACCTACCCACCTACCCAACAAATACCCCACCATCACCGAGACCTTCCCACCTACCCAACAAATACCCCACCATCACCGAGACCTTCCCACCTACCCAACAAATACCCCACCATCACCGATACCTTCCCGCCTACCCGACAAATACCCCACCATCACCGAGATCTTCCCACCTACCCAACAAATACCCCACCATCACCAAAACCTTCCCACCTACCCAACAAATACCCCACCAAAACCGAGACCTTCCCACCTACCCAACAAATACCCCACCATCACCGAGATCTTCCCACCTACCCAACAAATACCCCACCATCACCAAAACCTTCCCACCTACCCAACAAATACCCCACCATCACCGATACCTTCCCACCTACCCAACAAATACCCCACCATAACCGATACCTTCCCACCTACCCGACAAATACCCCACCATCACTGAGACCTTCCCACCTACCCAACAAATACCTCACCATCACCGAGACCTTCCCACCTACCCAACAAATACCCCACCATCACCGAGACCTTCCCACCTACCCAACAAATACCCCACCATCACCGAGACCTTCCCACCTACCCAACAAATACCCCACCATCACCGAGAAAACAAATACCCCACCATAACCGAGACCTTCCCACCTACCCAACAAATACCCCACCATCACCGAGACCTTCCCACCCACCCAACAAATACCCCACCATAACCGAGACCTTCCCACCTACCCAACAAATACCTCACCATCACCGAGACCTTCCCACCTACCCAACAAATACCCCACCATCACCGAGACCTTCCCACCTACCCAACAAATACCCCACCATCACCGAGAAAACAAATACCCCACCATCACCGAGACCTTCCCACCTACCCAACAAATACCCCACCATCACCGAGAAAACAAATACCCCACCATCACCGAGACCTTCCCACCTACCCAACAAATACCCCACCATCACCGAGACCTTCCCACCTACCCAACAAATACCCCACCATCACCGAGACCTTCCCACCTACCCAACAAATACCCCACCATCACCGAGACCTTCCCAACCCAACAAATACCCCACCATCACGAGACCTTCCCACCTACCCAACAAATACCCCACCATCACCGAGAAAACAAATACCCCACCATCACCGAGACCTTCCCACCTACCCAACAAATACCCCACCAAAACCGAGACCTTCCCACCTACCCAACAAATACCCCACCATCACCGAGATCTTCCCACCTACCCAACAAATACCCCACCATCACCAAAACCTTCCCACCTACCCAACAAATACCCCACCATAACCGAGACCTTCCCACCTACCCGATAAATACCCCACCATCATGAGACCTTCCCACCTACCCAACACATACCCCACCATCACCGATACCTTCCCACCTACCCGACAAATACCCCACCATCACCGAGACCTTCCCACCTACCCAACAAATACCTCACCATCACCGAGACCTTCCCACCTACCCAACAAATACCCCACCATCACCGAGACCTTCCCACCTACCCAACAAATACCCCACCATCACCGAGACCTTCCCACCTACCCAACAAATACCCCACCATCACCGAGACCTTCCCACCTACCCAACAAATACCCCACCATCACAGAGAAAACAAATACCCCACCATCACCGAGAAAACAAATACCCCACCATCACGAGACCTTCCCACCCACCCAACAAATACCCCACCATCACCGAGACCTTCCCACCTACTTGATAAATACCCCACTATAACCGAGACCTTCCCACCGACCGAACAAATACCCCACCATCACCGATACCTTCCCACCTACCGAACAAATACCCCACCATCACCGAGACCTTCCCACCTACCCAACAAATACCCCACCATCACCGATACCTTCCCATCTACCCAACAAATACCCCACCATAACCGATACCTTCCCACCTACCCGACAAATACCCCACCATCACCGAGATCTTCCCACCTACCCAACAAATACCCCACCATCACCAAAACCTTCCCACCTACCCAACAAATACCCCACCAAAACCGAGACCTTCCCACCTACCCAACAAATACCCCACCATCACCGAGATCTTCCCACCTACCCAACAAATACCCCACCATCTCCAAAACCTTCCCACCTACCCAACAAATACCCCACCATAACCGAGACCTTCCCACCTACCCGATAAATACCCCACCATCATGAGACCTTCCCACCTACCCAACACATACCCCACCATCACCGATACCTTCCCACCTACCCAACAAATACCCCACCATCACCGAGATCTTCCCACCTACCCAACAAATACCCCACCATCACCAAAACCTTCCCACCTACCCAACAAATACCCCACCATAACCGAGACCTTCCCACCAACCCGATAAATACCTCACCATCACCGAGACCTTCCCACCTACCCAACAAATACCCCACCATCACCAAAACCTTCCCACCTACCCGACAAATACCCCACCATCACCGAGACCTTCCCACCAACCCGATAAATACCTCACCATCACCGATACCTTCCCACCTACCCGACAAATACCCCACCATCACCGAGACCTTCCCACCTACCCGACAAATACCCCACCATCACCGAGACCTTCCCACCTACCCAACAAATACCCCACTATATCCGAGACCTTCCCACCTATCCGACAAATACCCCACCATCACCGAGATCTTCCCACCTACCCAACAAATACCCCACCATCACCGAGATCTTCCCACCTACCCAACAAATACCCCACCATCACCGAGACCTTCCCACCTACCCAACAAATACCCCACCATCACCGAGACCTTCCCACCTACCCAACAAATACCCCACCATCACCGAGAAAACAAATACCCCACCATCACCGAGACCTTCCCACCTACCCAACAAATACCCCACCATCACCGATACCTTCCCACCTACCCGACAAATACCCCACCATAACCGAGACCTTCCCACCTACCCGACAAATACCCCACCATCACCGAGATCTTCCCACCTACCCAACACATACCCCACCATCACCGAGACCTTCCCACCTACCCAACAAATACCCCACCATCACCGAGACCTTCCCACCTACCCAACAAATACCCCACCATCACCGATACCTTCCCACCTACCCGACAAATACCCCACCATAACCGATACCTTCCCACCTACCCGACAAATACCCCACCATCACCGAGACCTTCCCACCTACCCAACAAATACCTCACCATCACCGAGACCTTCCCACCTACCCAACAAATACCCCACCATCACCGAGACCTTCCCACCTACCCAACAAATACCCCACCATCACCGAGAAAACAAATACCCCACCATCACCGAGACCTTCCCACCTACCCAACAAATACCCCACCATCACCGATACCTTCCCACCTACCCGACAAATACCCCACCATCCCTGAGACCTTTCCACCTACCCAACAAATACCCTACCATCACCAAAACCTTCCCACCTACCCAACAAATACCCCACCATAACCGAGACCTTCCCACCTACCCAACAAATACCCAACCATAACCGATACCTTCCCACCTACCCGACAAATACCCCACCATCACCGAGACCTTCCCACCTACCCAACAAATACCCTACCATCACCAAAACCTTCCCACCTACCCAACAAATACCCCACCATAACCGAGACCTTCCCACCTACCCAACAAATACCCCACCATCACCGAGATCTTCCCACCTACCCAACAAATACCCCACCATCACCAAAACCTTCCCACCTACCCAACAAATACCCCACCATAACCGAGACCTTCCCACCTACCCGATAAATACCCCACCATCATGAGACCTTCCCACCTACCCAACAAATACCCCACCATCACCAAAACCTTCCCACCTACCCAACAAATACCCCACCATAACCGAGACCTTCCCACCTACCCGACAAATACCCCACCATCACCGAGATCTTCCCACCTACCCAACACATACCCCACCATCACGAAACCTTCCCAACAAATACCCCACCATAACCGAGACCTTCCCACCTACCCAACAAATACCCCACCATCACCGAGACCTTCCCACCTACCCAACAAATACCCCACCATAACCGAGACCTTCCCACCTACCCGACAAATACCCCACCATCACCGAGACCTACCCAACAAATACCCTACCATCACTGAGACCTTCACACCCATCCAACAAATACCCCACCATAACCGAGACCTTCCCACCTACCCGACAAATACCCCACTATAACCGAGACCTTCCTACCTACCCAACAAATACCCCACCATAACCGAGACCTTCCCACCTACCCGACAAATACCCCACTATAACCGAGACCTTCCCACCTACCCAACAAATACCCCACCATCACCGATACCTTCCCACCCACCCAACAAATACCCTGCCATCACCGAGACCTTCCCACCTACCCAACAAATACCCCACTATAACCGAGACCTTCCCACCCACCCAACAAATACCCTGCCATCACCGATACCTTCCCACCCACCCAACAAATACCCCACCATCACCGAGACCTTCCCACCTACCCAACAAATACCCCACCATCACGAGACCTTCCCACCTACCCAACAAATACCCCACCATAACCGAGACCTTCCCACCTACCCGACAAATACCCCACCATCACCGAGACCTACCCAACAAATACCCTACCATCACTGAGACCTTCACACCTACCCGACAAATACCCCACTATAACCGAGACCTTCCCACCTACCCAACAAATACCCCACCATCACCGATACCTTCCCACCTACCCAACAAATACCCCACCCTCACCGATACCTTCCCACCTACCCAACAAATACCCCACCATCACGAGACCTTCCCACCTACCCAACAAATACCCCACCATAACCGAGACCTTCCCACCTACCCGACAAATACCCCACCATCACCGAGACCTACCCAACAAATACCCTACCATCACTGAGACCTTCACACCCATCCAACAAATACCCCACCATAACCGAGACCTTCCCACCCACCCAACAAATACCCCACCATAACCGAGACCTTCCCACACACCCAACAAATACCCCGCCATCACCGAGACCTTCCCACCTACCCAACAAATACCCCACTATAACCGAGACCTTCCCACCCACCCAACAAATACCCTGCCATCACCGATACCTTCCCACCCACCCAACAAATACCCTGCCATCACCGAGACCTTCCCACCTACCCAACAAATACCCCACCATAACCGAGACCTTCCCACCCACCCAACAAATACCCCACCATCACCGAGACCTTCCCACCTACCCAACAAATACCCCACCATCACCGAGACCTTCCCACCTACCCAACAAATACCCCACCATCACCGAGACCTTCCCACCTACCCAACAAATACCCCACCATCACCGAGACCTTCCCACCTACCCAACAAATACCCCACCATCACCGATACCTTCCCACCTACCCAACAAATACCCCACCATCACCGATACCTTACCACCCACCCAACAAATACCCCACCATCACCGATACCTTCCCACCTACCCAACAAATACCCCACCATAACCGAGACCTTCCCACCTACCCGACAAACATCCCTGATCATCGATATGTATACATATTACAACTCCAGCACCCCTACTCAGAGAACAGGTAATGCCCCTATAAACCCCCCCCCCCCACACACACAGAGTTCCCTCCCCGGTCCCCATACCTGATAATGCCCCCCCCCCCACTGCTGATACCCCTCCAACATTTCCACCCCATTCTAAGTCATGTAGCGCTGTACTGTATACACATGTACTGAATGACTGCCTGATGTTCAGCTCCCATATATTCTATGTTCTCCTATAGCTCCACCCCTGAGCACTGCACCTGAGCTCCACCCCTGAGCACCCTGCTTATAGGAATCAGTTTATTTTATGATTGGTGTCAATAAGTCCCCCGAAAATGGAGGTTTGAGCCACTGTGCATGCTGTACTGTTGTGCATGGGGGCCGGCTCCTCTACTTTTGCTGTACTATTGTGCCTGGGGCCCGGCTCCTCTGCTTTTGCTGTATTACCTTTGTGCCTGGGGCCCGGCTCCTCTACTTTTGCTGTATTATTGTTGTGCCTGGGGCCCGGCTCCTCTGCTTTTGCTGTATTATTGTTGTGCCTGGGGCCCGGCTCCTCTGCTTTGGCTGTATTATTGTTGTGCCTGGGGCCCGGCTCCTCTACTTTTGCTGTATTATTGTTGTGCCTGGGGCCCGGCTCCTCTCAGGAACGGCTCCTCGCTGTCCAGTTCATATATATAACCTGGGAACAACATCTTTTTCGTGAAGACAGTAGCCACACCCACCAATGTCGCATATTTACAGGAATAATTCAATCAGAAGTACATTTGGCTCCACCCCTGAGGATTTCTTCCAAACTTGAGGATTCTTAGCTCCACCCCCACAGAATAATGTCTGTTGTCTGTCATCCTGCATTGTGTGTCGTAGTCAGATGTGTGGACTGAAAGAAGATAGAAGTTATGACTGTGACTTGCTGACGTCCTGCTGTATACAAAAGATTCAGTCCCTGGGGTGTGAGATTCAGTCCCTGGGGTGTGTGATTCAGTCCCTGGGGTGTGTGATTCAATCCCTGGGGTGTGTGATTCAGTCCCTGGGGTGTGTGATTCAGTCCCTGGGGTGTGTGATTCAGTCCCTGGGGTGTGTGATTCAGTCCCTGGGGTGTGTGATTCAGTCCCTGGGGTGTGTGATTCAGTCCCTGGGGTGTGTGATTCAGTCCCTGGGGTGTGAGATTCAGTCCCTGGGGTGGGAGATTCAGTCCCTATGATGGAAGATTCAGTCCCTATGATGGGAGATTCAGTCCCTGGGGTGGGAGATTCAGTCCCTGGGTTAGGAAATGTAGTCCCTGGGCTGGGAGATTCAGTCCCTGGAGTGAGAGATTCAGTCCCTATGATGGGTGATTCAGTCCCTATGATGGGTGATTCAGTCCCTGGGGTGGGAGATTCAGTCCATGGGGTGGGAGATTCAGTCCCTGGGGTGGGAGATTTAGTCTCTGGGTGGGAGATTCAGTCCCTGGGCTGGGAGATTCAGTACCTGGAGTGATAGATTCAGTCCCTATGATGGGGGATTCAGTCCCTATGATGGGGGATTCAGTCCCTATGATGGGGGATTCAGTCCCTTTGATGGGAGATTCAGTCCCTTTGATGGGAGATTCAGTCCCTTTGATGGGAGATTCAGTCCCTTTGATGGGAGATTCAGTCCCTGGGATGGAAGATTCAGTCCCTATGATGGGGGATTCAGTCCCTGGGGTGTGAGATTCAGTCTCTGGGGTGTGAGATTTAGTCCCTATGATGGAAGATTCAGTCCCCGGGGTCGGAGATTCAGTCCCTAGGGTGGGAGATTCAGTCCCTGGGGTGGGAGGAGTCTTGTAGTGAGGAATGCACGGGGCGGATCTCTATAAATGTACCCTTACCCTTGAATTGTGGAATATCTCATGGGAACAGCTGGGAGATCACCAGAGGAAATGATTCCTTCCTGTCACAGCAGACTGAGATTCCTTTTACTGTAATGAGGATTCTCTCCTGTAAGTGTGAATCTGATTTCCGGGATAATAAATCCATCGGTCATGTGACTTCCAGAATCTTCTCCCGGATCTGTGCCGTCATCCAATGTGAGACTTCCTGTAATAGAGACCGCCCACTGCTGCCCTCACTCCTTGTGCAGGGAGACTGGTCTTGTCTCCGCCCCCTCCTGAATTGGGTGGAGCCTACAGAATCCCTCCCACAGCTCGGCTCTCTCCCAGGGGCGGACTGACAACTCATGGGGCCCCCGGGCAATGGAAGATTATGGGGCCCCTGGGCTTACAGATAACAACCAAGCCAGGAGGCGGGGCAGCTAAAATCTCGGGATTTTCACATCAGAATCATGTCGGTTTCGGACATATCAGGGACAGATGTGAAAAAAAACACAGATTTGTACATACTGTCCCTGGTTTTATTGAGCCTGGCAACCCTGATGGGGCCCCCCTAGTGGCATGGGGCCCTCGGGCAGTGCCCGAAAGTCCCAATGGTCAGTCTGCCCCTGCTCTCTCCTGATGCGGCCACTGGTCTTGTCTCTGCACCCTCTTTTATTGGGTGGAGCCTACAGGATCCCTCCCACAGCTTCGCTCTCTCCTTATACAGGGGGACTGGTCTTGTCTCCAGCCCCTCCTATAGTGGGTGGAGCCTGCTGCCCCCTCCCACAGCTTTTCAGCTCTGCCCAGGATGATGCCACAGCTGTTTTACAAGCTAATATCTGGGTTTGCAGACAACGTGGATATTGAGTTCAGCTCAGTAGATTATGGAGTCTTTCCTTTAAACTTCCTTGTGGGGGTGTGGTCAGACAGGTCAGCAGTGTGCAGGGGTGTGGTCAGACAGGTCAGGGTCAGTGTGCGGGGTGTGGTCAGACAGGTCAGGGTCCGCAGTGTGCGGGGGGTGTGGTCAGACAGGTCACGGTCAGCAGTGTGCGGGGGGTGTGGTCAGAAAGGTCAGGGTCAGCAGTGTGTGCAGGGGGGTGTGGTCAGACAGGTCAGGGTCAGCAGTGTGTGGGGGGGGGTGGTCAGACAGGTCAGGGTCAGCAGTGTGTTGGGGGTGGGGGGGGTGGTTGGACAGATCAGGGTCAGCAGGGTGGGGGGGGTGGTTGGACAGATCAGGGTCAGCAGTGTGTGCAGGGGGTGTGGTCAGACCGGTCTAGAGGTAGAGGAGATTCTTCCTGTAGAAGAGATTCTTCCTGTAATGCAATGGTCCATGGGACCCAGAGACTTTTGAAGGATGCGGGGTACTCCTGTGCCAGCTTCACCAATGACTCTTGGGTCATCCTATGTCCGGTAGGGGCGGGGCATAGGATGACTGAGAACTGATATCTCGGATCACATGAGATGGGACAGTAATGATAATTCATGTATTGCAGGAGATCTTATTCTGACCCCAACAGGTCAATAGAGTGACTCATTCAATGTGTAACATAGACTGTTGAGGTGCTAATTAAGACTACCTGGCTATAGTGATTGGGCTTGCTGTGATTGCATTCTGGTGTCTATTGTGCTAATTAAGTCTGCTCCTAAGATCTTTCATTGTGTATGCTAATGACACTGTTTTGTGTGAAAATACTATTGATAATAGATGTGGAATGTGACTTGTCAGCTGTAGTAATTAACTCCTGTAGATTCGGTGCCAGAACGTCTGACATAAGAATGTGTATTATGTAGCAGGTGAATAGCTTATTGTCGGAGTCGGGACGTCTGGGGAATGATTAGCTCATCTGAATGTCATTATCTAAAAGAATGTGTATTGAAGTTCCTTGTGTAATGTGGTGGGTGGAGTTGAGTCATTGTTCACTTGGTTTCTAAACTGTATATAACCAGCTGAGTTACCATTAAAGGATTCATTTGTTTGACCCAGAGAACAGAGCTTGTGTCTCGTTATTCTGGGGAATTGATATGGATCGTGTCTGCTGGATTGTTGGAGTGTCGGATAAGCTGTCTTGGGTTTATGGAATGGAAGATTGTAAACGGTGTTCACCCTTACACTTCCTGTAGAAGAGATTTTTTCCTGTGGAGGAGATTCTTCCCGTAGAGATTCTTCCTTTGGAGGAGATTCTTCCTTTGGAGGAGATTCTTCCTGTGGAGGAGATTCTTCCTGTGGAGGAGATTCTTGCCGTGGAGATTTTTGCCGTAGAGATTCTTCCTTTGGAGGAGATTCTTCCTTTGGAGAAGATTCTTCCTGTGGAGGAGATTCTTCCCGTAGGGATTCTTCCTTTGGAGGAGATTCTTCCTGTGGAGAAGATTCTTCCTTTGGAGGAGATTCTTCCTGTGGAGGAGATTCTTCCTGTGGAGAAGATTCTTCCTGTGGAGAAGATTCTTCCTTTGGAGAAGATTCTTCCCGTGGAGGAGATTTTTGCCGTGGAGGAGATTTTTGCCGTGGAGGAGATTTTTGCCGTGGAGGAGATTTTTGCCGTGGAGGAGATTTTTGCCGTGGAGGAGATTTTTCCTGTGGAGGAGATTCTTCCCGTAGAGATTTTTCCTGTGGAGGAGATTTTTCCTGTGGAGGAGATTTTTCCTGTGGAGGAGATTCTTCTTGTGGAGGAGATTCTTGCCGTGGAGGAGATTTTTCCTGTGGAGGAGATTCTTCTTGTGGAGGAGATTCTTCTTGTGGAGGAGATTCTTCTTGTGGAGGAGATTCTTCTTGTGGAGGAGATTTTTTGCTGTGGAGGAGATTTTTTGCTGTGGAGGAGATTTTTGCCGTGGAGGAGATTTTTCCCTGTGGAAGGAGATTCTTCCCGTAGAGATTTTTCCTGTGGAGGAGATTCTTCCCGTGGAGGAGATTCTTCCCGTGGAGGAGATTCTTCCCTTGGAGGAGATTCTTCTTGTGAAGGAGATTCTTCCCTTGGAGGAGATTCTTCTTGTGGAGGAGATTCTTCTTGTGGAGGAGATTCTTCTTGTGGAGGAGATTCTTCTTGTGGAGGAGATTCTTCTTGTGGAGGAGATTCTTCTTGTGGAGGAGATTCTTCTTGTGGAGGAGATTCTTCTTGTGGAGGAGATTTTTTGCCGTGGAGGAGATTTTTGCCGTGGAGGAGATTTTTCCCTGTGGAAGGAGATTCTTCCCGTAGAGATTTTTCCTGTGGAGGAGATTCTTCCCGTGGAGGAGATTCTTCCCGTGGAGGAGATTCTTCCCGTGGAGGAGATTCTTCCCTTGGAGGAGATTCTTCTTGTGAAGGAGATTCTTCCCTTGGAGGAGATTCTTCTTGTGGAGGAGATTCTTCTTGTGGAGGAGATTTTTAGCCGTGGAGGAGATTCTTCCTGTGGAGGAGATTCTTCCTGTGGAGGAGATTCTTCCTGTGGAGGAGATTCTTCCCGTGGAGGAGATTCTTCCCGTGGAGGAGATTCTTCCTGTGGAGGAGATTTGTTCCCGTGGAGGAGATTTTTTCCCATGGAGGAGATTTTTTCCCATGGAGGAGATTTTTCCCCATGGAGGAGATTCTTCCAGTGGAGGAGATTTTTCCTGTGGAGGAGATTTTTCCCATGGAGGAAATTTTTCCAGTGGGGGAGATTCTTCTTGTGGAGGAGATTTTTCCCATGGAGGAGATTTTTCCCGTGGGGGAGATTTTTCCTGTGGAGGAGATTCTTCTTGTGGAGGAGATTCTTCTTGTGGAGGAGATTCTTCCTGTGGAGGAGATTCTTCCTGTGGAGGAGATTCTTCCTGTGGAGGAGATTTTTCCTGTGGAGGAGATTTTTCCTGTGGAGGAGATTCTTCCCGTGGAGGAGATTCTTCCCGTGGAGGAGATTTTTGCCGTGGGGGAGATTTTTGCCGTGGGGGAGATTTTTGCCGTGGGGGAGATTTTTGCCGTGGAGGAGGTTTTTCCCATGGAGGAGATTCTTCCTGTGGAGGAGATTCTTCCTGTGGAGGAGATTCTTCCTGTGGAGGAGATTCTTCCTGTGGAGGAGATTCTTCCTGTGGAGGAGATTCTTGCCGTGGGGGGGGTTTTTTTCGTGGGGGAGATTTTTGCCGTGGGGGAGATTCTTCCTGTGGAGGAGGTTTTTCCCATGGAGGAGATTCTTCCTGTGGAGGAGATTCTTCCTGTGGAGGAGATTCTTCCTGTGGAGGAGATTCTTCCTGTGGAGGAGATTCTTCCTGTGGAGGAGATTCTTCCTGTGGAGGAGATTTTTCCCGTGGAGGAGATTCTTCCTGTGGAGGAGATTTTTTCCCATGGAGGAGATTTTTCCCATGGAGGAGATTTTTCCCGTGAAGGAGATTTTTCCCGTGGAGGAGATTTTTCCCATGGAGGAGATTTTTCCCATGGAGGAGATTTTTCCCGTGGGGGAGATTTTTCCCGTGGGGGAGATTTTTGCCATGGAGGAGATTTTTGCCGTGGAGGAGATTCTTCTTGTGGAGGAGATTCTTCCTGTGGAGGAGATTCTTCCTGTGGAGGAGATTCTTCCTGTGGAGGAGATTCTTCCTGTGGAGGAGATTCTTCCTGTGGAGGAGATTCTTCCTGTGGAGGAGATTTTTCCCGTGGAGGAAATTTTTCCCGTGGAGGAGATTTTTCCCGTGGGGGAGATTTTTGCAGTGGGGGAGATTTTTGCCGTGGGGGAGATTCTTCCTGTGGAGGAGATTCTTCCTGTGGAGGAGATTCTCCCTGTGGAGGAGGTGTTTCCCGTGGAGGAGATTCTCCCTGTGGAGGAGATTTTTCCCGTGGAGGAGATTTTTTCCCATGGAGGAGATTTTTCCTATGGAGGAGATTCTTCCCGTGGAGGAGATTCTTCCCGTGGAGGAGATTCTTCCCGTGGAGGAGATTTTTCCCATGGAGGAGATTTTTCCCATGGATGAGATTTTTGCCGTGGAGGAGATTCTTCCTGTGGAGGAGATTCTTCCTGTGGAGGAGGTTTTTCCCGTGGAGGAGATTCTTCCTGTGGAGGAGATTCTTCCTGTGGAGGAGATTTTTCCTGTGGAGGAGATTCTTCCTGTGGAGGAGATTCTTCCCGTGGAGGAGATTCTTCCCGTGGAGGAGATTCTTCCCGTGGAGGAGATTCTTCCCGTGGAGGAGATTCTTCCCGTGGAGGAGATTTTTCCCGTGGGGGAGATTTTTGCCGTGGGGGAGATTCTTCCTGTGGAGGAGATTCTTCCTGTGGAGGAGATTCTTCCTGTGGAGGAGATTTTTCCCGTGGAGGAGATTCTTCTTGTGGAGGAGATTCTTCTTGTGGAGGAGATTCTTCTTGTGGAGGAGATTCTTCTTGTGGAGGAGATTCTTCCTGTGGAGGAGATTTTTCCCGTGGAGGAGATTTTTCCCGTGGGGGAGATTTTTGCAGTGGGGGAGATTTTTGCAGTGGGGGAGATTTTTGCCGTGGGGGAGATTCTTCCTGTGGAGGAGATTCTTCCTGTGGAGGAGATTCTTCCTGTGGAGGAGATTTTTCCCGTGGAGGAGATTTTTTCCCATGGAGGAGATTCTTCCAGTGGAGGAGATTCTTCCAGTGGAGGAGATTTTTCCTGTGGAGGAGATTTTTCCTGTGGAGGAGATTTTTCCTGTGGAGGAGATTTTTCCCATGGAGGAGATTTTTCCCATGGAGGAGATTTTTCCCATGGAGGAGATTTTTCCCGTGGAGGAGATTCTTCCTGTGGAGGAGATTTTTCCCGTGGGGGAGATTTTTGCCGTGGGGGAGATTCTTCCTGTGGAGGAGATTCTCCCTGTGGAGGAGATTTTTCCCGTGGAGGAGATTTTTCCTATGGAGGAGATTCTTCCAGTGGAGGAGATTCTTCCTGTGGAGGAGATTCTTCCCGTGGAGGAGATTCTTCCCGTGGAGGAGATTCTTCCCGTGGAGGAGATTCTTCCCGTGGAGGAGATTTTTCCCGTGGGGGAGATTTTTGCCGTGGGGGAGATTCTTCCTGTGGAGGAGATTTTTCCCGTGGAGGAGATTTTTTCCCATGGAGGAGATTTTTCCTGTGGAGGAGATTCTTCCTGTGGAGGAGATTCTTCCTGTGGAGGAGATTCTGATTTTTCCCGTGGGGGAGATTTTTGCCGTGGGGGAGATTCTTCCTGTGGAGGAGATTCTTCCTGTGGAGGAGATTCTTCCCGTGGAGGAGATTCTTCCAGTGGAGGAGATTTTTCCCATGGAGGAGATTTTTCCCATGGAGGAGATTTTTCCCATGGAGGAGATTTTTGCCGTGGAGGAGATTCTTCCTGTGGAGGAGATTCTTCCTGTGGAGGAGATTCTTCCAGTGGAGGAGATTTTTCCCATGGAGGAGATTTTTCCTGTGGAGGAGATTCTTCCTGTGGAGGAGATTCTTCCCGTGGAGGAGATTCTTCCTGTGGAGGAGATTCTTCCTGTGGAGGAGATTCTTCCTGTGGAGGAGATTCTCCCTGTGGAGGAGATTTTTCCCGTGGAGGAGATTTTTTCCCATGGAGATTTTTTCCCATGGAGGAGATTTTTCCTATGGAGGAGATTCTTCCAGTGGAGGAGATTTTTCCCATGGAGGAGATTTTTCCCGTGGAGGAGATTTTTCCCATGGAGGAGATTTTTCCTGTGGAGGAGATTCTTCCTGTGGAGGAGATTCTTCCTGTGGAGGAGATTCTTCCCGTGGAGGAGATTCTTCCCGTGGAGGAGATTCTTCCCGTGGAGGAGATTCTTCCCGTGGGGGAGATTTTTGCCGTGGGGGAGATTTTTGCCGTGGGGGAGATTCTTCCCGTGGAGGAGATTCTCCCTGTGGAGGAGATTTTTCCCGTGGAGGAGATTTTTTCCCATGGAGGAGATTTTTCCTATGGAGGAGATTTTTCCCATGGAGGAGATTTTTCCCATGGAGGAGATTTTTGCCGTGGAGGAGATTCTTCCTGTGGAGGAGATTCTTCCTGTGGAGGAGATTCTTCCCGTGGAGGAGATTCTTCCTGTGGAAGAGATTCTTCCTGTGGAGGAGATTCTTCCTGTGGAGGAGATTTTTGCCGTGGAGGAGATTTTTCCCGTGGAGGAGATTTTTCCCGTGAGGGAGATTTTTGCAGTGGGGGAGATTCTTCTTGTGGAGGAGATTCTTCTTGTGGAGGAGATTCTTCTTGTGGAGGAGATTCTTCTTGTGGAGGAGATTCTTCCCGTGGAGGAGATTCTTCCCGTGGAGGAGATTTTTCCCGTGGAGGAGATTTTTCCCGTGGAGGAGATTTTTCCCGTGGAGGAGATTTTTGCAGTGGAGGAGATTCTTCTTGTGGAGGAGATTCTTCTTGTGGAGGAGATTCTTCTTGTGGAGGAGATTCTTCTTGTGGAGGAGATTCTTCTTGTGGAGGAGATTCTTCTTGTGGAGGAGATTCTTCTTGTGGAGGAGATTCTTCTTGTGGAGGAGATTCTTCTTGTGGAGGAGATTCTTCCTGTGGAGGAGATTCTCCCTGTGGAGGAGGTGTTTCCCGTGGAGGAGATTCTTCCCGTGGAGGAGATTTTTTCCCATGGAGGAGATTTTTCCTATGGAGGAGATTCTTCCAGTGGAGGAGATTTTTCCCACGGAGGAGATTCTTCCTGTGGAGGAGATTTTTTACATGGAGGAGATTTTTGCCGTGGAGGAGATTCTTCCTGTGGAGGAGATTCTTCCTGTGGAGGAGGTTTTTCCCGTGGAGGAGATTCTTCCTGTGGAGGAGATTCTTCCAGTGGAGGAGATTTTTGCTGTGGAGGAGATTTTTCCCATGGGGGAGATTTTTGCCGTGGAGGAGATTCTTCCTGTGGAGGAGATTCTTCCAGTGGAGGAGATTTTTGCCGTGGCGGAGATTCTTCCCGTGGAGGAGATTCTTCCTGTGGAGGAGATTCTTCCTGTGGAAGAAGTCGGCCGCTCCGGAGGAACATAAACATGGCGGACGGTGGAGTGTTCTATTGGACAAAATGCAGAGGGCGGAGCTCTAGCAGTGACATCACTGGATCTATCAGTGACGGCCCATCCTTAAAGGGACACCGCCCCCTTATCTATGTGCCCACCCCCCTTTATCTACATGCAGGGGCATGAAGCATGTGATTAGAGCCCGAGGCATTAATTGGCTTCAGTGTGTGACTCCTCCCAGTTGTGTGACAATAGCCAATTAATATTCGACTTTCTGATTCTCGTCCCGGCCAATCAGGTCTCAGGACCCACTTCCTGTTCGGCCCGGGTCTTCTCAAGCTTCCCCCTACCCCCGACCTCTGATTCCTGTCCATCTCCCGCGGGGGCAGGGGTGGGGAGATTTGGGGGAGGAGTCGTTAGTTTGCCCCCCCCCAATATTGAGCACCAGCCGCCACTGCCGTCTATTCATGTGATTCAAAATTGTGTGGAGAAAAAGCGGGACGGCCTGTTCCTTTATAATATTTTTTGGAGTGCGGCCGTCCCGGTTTTGCATATTATTGCAGTGCACATTCACACCAGTCCCCGCCCCCGAGGAGCTTACAATCTAAGGTCCCCGACTCTCATTCATACACATACAGGAGCCAATCACCTCCCAGCGTGTCTGGATTGTGGGAGGAAACCGGAGGACCCAGAGAACATGCGAACTCCAGGCAGGTAGTGCCCCCTTACATCAGAATCTGCAGTGCAGCGGGGAACTCTGAGGACCCCGATATAAAAAGGATCACTGTGGACTCTGATGTAAGGGGGGAGAAACTGTGAAGTAAGGGGGACTCTGGTCACCAGCCCCTCCCCCCACATAAGAGTACACAGAGTTCCCCCTTACATCAGAGTTCCCCCTTACATCAGAGTTCCCCCTTACATCAGAGTTCCCCCTTACATCAGAGTTCCCCCTTACATCAGAGTTCCCCCCTTACATCAGAGTTCCCCCCTTACATCAGAGTTCCCCCCTTACATCAGAGTTCCCCCCTTACATCAGAGTTCCCCCCTTACATCAGAGTCCCCCCCTTACATCAGAGTTCCCCCTTACATCAGAGTTCCCCCCTTACATCAGAGTTCCCCCCTTACATCAGAGTCCCCCCCCTTACATCAGAGTCCCCCCCCTTACATCAGAGTTCCCCCCTTACATCAGAGTTCCCCCCTTACATCAGAGTTCCCCCCTTACATCAGAGTTCCCCCCTTACATCAGAGTTCCCCCCTTACATCAGAGTCCCCCCCTTACATCAGAGTCCCCCCCTTACATCAGAGTCCCCCCCCCTTACATCAGAGTCCCCCCCCCTTACATCAGAGTCCCCCCCCTTACATCAGAGTCCCCCCCCCTTACATCAGAGTCCCCCCCCCTTACATCAGAGTCCCCCCCCTTACATCAGAGTCCCCCCCCTTACATCAGAGTCCCCCCCCTTACATCAGAGTTCCCCCCTTACATCAGAGTCCCCCCCTTACATCAGAGTTCCCCCCTTACATCAGAGTTCCCCCCTTACATCAGAGTCCCCCCCTTACATCAGAGTCCCCCCCTTACATCAGAGTCCCCCCCCCTTACATCAGAGTCCCCCCCCCTTACATCAGAGTCCCCCCCCCTTACATCAGAGTCCCCCCCCCTTACATCAGAGTCCCCCCCCCTTACATCAGAGTCCCCCCCCTTACATCAGAGTCCCCCCCCTTACATCAGAGTCCCCCCCCTTACATCAGAGTTCCCCCCTTACATCAGAGTCCCCCCCTTACATCAGAGTCCCCCCCCTTACATCAGAGTCCCCCCCCCTTACATCAGAGTCCCCCCCCTTACATCAGAGTCCCCCCCCCTTACATCAGAGTCCCCCCCCCTTACATCAGAGTCCCCCCCCCTTACATCAGAGTCCCCCCCCTTACATCAGAGTCCCCCCCCCTTACATCAGAGTCCCCCCCCCTTACATCAGAGTCCCCCCCCTCCCCCCCTACATCAGAGTCCCCCCCCCCTTACATCAGAGTCCCCCCCCTTACATCAGAGTCCCCCCCCCTTACATCAGAGTCCCCCCCCCTTACATCAGAGTCCCCCCCCCTTACATCAGAGTCCCCCCCCCTTACATCAGAGTCCCCCCCCCTTACATCAGAGTCCCCCCCCCCTTACATCAGAGTCCCCCCCCCTTACATCAGAGTCCCCCCCCCTTACATCAGAGTCCCCCCCCTTACATCAGAGTCCCCCCCCCTTACATCAGAGTCCCCCCCCTTACATCAGAGTCCCCCCCCTTACATCAGAGTCCCCCCTTACATCAGAGTTCCCCCCCTTACATCAGAGTTCCCCCCTTACATCAGAGTTCCCCCCTTACATCAGAGTTCCCCCCCTTACATCAGGGCCCTTAGACACGGTTCTTGGGGCGGCTCCTCTGGTTTAATCCTCATCACCACCTCTTCTCCTCCAGTAACAGTCCCAGCTTCAGAACTGTTTGCGAGTAACTTCAAAGACAGACAGCGGCCATATTTTTTATCGTCAGCCACGGCCAATACCGCATCGATTTAGGAGTGGTTGGCAACCCCCAAGGAGTCATATGAATTCTATCCGTGGATTCTATTGGTGGATCATATTGATGAATCCCGTGTTGGTGGATATTGATGGATTCCAATAATGGATCATATTGATGAATCCCGTGTTGGTGGATATTGATGGATTCCAATAATGGATCATATTGATGAATCCCGTGTTGGTGGATATTGATGGATTCCAATAATGGATCATATTGATGAATCCCGTGTTGGTGGATATTGATGGATTCTAATAATGGATCATGTTGATGAATCCCGTGTTGGTGGATATTGATGGATTCTAATAATGGATCATGTTGATGAATCCCGTTTTGGTGGATATTGATGGATTCCAATAATGGATCATGTTGATGAATCCCGTGTTGGTGGATATTGATGGATTATATTAATGGATCATATTGATGAATCCTGTGTTGTTGGATATTGATGGATTCCAATAATGGATCATATTGATGAATCCTGTGTTGGTGGATATTGATGGATTCCAATAATGGATCATATTGATGAATCCTGTGTTGTTGGATATTGATGGATTCCAATAATGGATCATATTGATGAATCCCGTGTTGGTGGATATTGATGGATTCTAATAATGGATCATGTTGATGAATCCCGTGTTGGTGGATATTGATGGATTCTAATAATGGATCATGTTGATGAATCCCGTGTTGGTGGATATTGATGGATTATATTAATGGATCATATTGATGAATCCTGTGTTGTTGGATATTGATGGATTCCAATAATGGATCATATTGATGAATCCCGTGTTGGTGGATATTGATGGATTCTAATAATGGATCATATTGATGAATCCCGTGTTGGTGGATATTGATGGATTCTAATAATGGATCATGTTGATGAATCCCGTTTTGGTGGATTTCTCGCCAGGTTTTGCAGCGCTCAGAAATCAGAAAGTCGGATATTGCGGGAGCGTCGCGTCCTCGGAGTTACAGACGTTAATCCTGATCGGATGTAGGATTTGAACACGACAACCATTATTATCCATTCCCGGAACTTCCAGATAAAGATGACATTTCCATGTCTGATGTTCTTCCCATGGAGAGGGTGACACCGAGGTGGTGACACGGAATGAGGGGGGGAGGGAGATTCACCGATTATCTGAGCCGGAGGCCAATGAAGCAGAAAATCTGATATAAGGAGATTTTCCCACCGGCAGAATAAATAAATGGAAGATCCGGATGATTCCGCAGGCAAGAGATTGGCACATTGCGTACAATTCCACCATCGTCACACCGCAATATCACTGGAAGCCTCGTATTCATGACGTGTTATCCTAATTCTACTGAGGACCACATGGGCAATCTGACCGTCCTTCCATCATGTCACATAGGACACCATGGTGAGGACTGACCCATAACATAGAGCTGAGGAGAAGACACAGAGCTGACATGGAGGACCGTCCTTCCATCATGTCACATAGGACACCATGGTGAGGACTGACCCATAACATAGAGCTGAGGAGAAGACGCAGAGCTGACATGGAGGACCGTCCTTCCATCATGTCACATAGGACACCATGTGAGGACCTTCTGAGAAGGAAGACACAGAGCTCATGTCCGTCCTTCCACATAGGACACCATGGTGAGGACTGACCCATAACATAGAGCTGAGGAGAAGGAAGACGCAGAGCTGACATGGAGGACCGTCCTTCCATCTCGTCACATAGGACACCATGGTGAGGACTGACCCATAACATAGAGCTGAGGAGAAGGAAGACGCAGAGCTGACATGGAGGACCGTCCTTCCATCTCGTCACATAGGACACCATGGTGAGGACTGACCCATAACATAGAGCTGAGGAGAAGGAAGACGCAGAGCTGACATGGAGGACCGTCCTTCCATCTCGTCACATAGGACACCATGGTGAGGACTGACCCATAACATAGAGCTGAGGAGAAGACGCAGAGCTGACATGGAGGTCCGTCCTTCCATCATGTCACATAGGACACCATGGCGAGGACTGAACCATAACATAGAGCTGAGGAGAAGACGCAGAGCTGACATGGAGGACCGTCCTTCCATCATGTCACATTGAACACCATGGTGAGGACTGACCCATAACATAGAGCTGAGGAGAAGACGCAGAGCTGACATGGAGGACCGTCCTTCCATCATGTCACATAGGACACCATGGTGAGGACTGACCCATAACATAGAGCTGAGAAGGAAGACACAGAGCTGACATGGAGGTCCGTCCTTCCATCATGTCACATAGGAAACCATGGTGAGGACTGACCCCTAACATAGAGCTGAGGAGAAGGAAGACGCAGAGCTGACATGGAGGACTGTCCTTCCATTATGTCACATAGGACACCATGGTGAGGACTGACCCATAACATAGAGCTGAGGAGAAGGAAGACGCAGAGCTGACATGGAGGACCGTCCTTCCATCTCGTCACATAGGACACCATGGTGAGGACTGACCCATAACATAGAGCTGAGGAGAAGGAAGACGCAGAGCTGACATGGAGGACCGTCCTTCCATTATGTCACATAGGACACCATGGTGAGGACTGACCCATAACATAGAGCTGAGGAGAAGGAAGACGCAGAGCTGACATGGAGGACCGTCCTTCCATCTCGTCACATAGGACACCATGGTGAGGACTGACCCATAACATAGAGCTGAGGAGAAGACGCAGAGCTGACATGGAGGTCCGTCCTTCCATCATGTCACATAGGACAAATAACATAGAGCTGAGGAGAAGGAAGACGCAGAGCTGACATAGAGGACAGTCCCTCCCGCATGTCACATAGGACACCATGGTGAGGACTGACCCATAACATAGAGCTGAGAAGGAAGACGCAGAGCTGACATGGAGGACCGTCCTTCCATCACATCACATAGGACACCATGGTGAGGACTGACCCATAACATAGAGCTGAGAAGAAGACGCAGAGCTGACATAGAGGACAGTCCCTCCCGCATGTCACATAGGACACCATGGTGAGGACTGACCCATAACATAGAGCTGAGGAGAAGACGCAGAGCTGACATGGAGGACCATCCTTTCATCATGTCACATAGGACACAATGGTGAGGACTGACCCATAACATAGAGCTGAGAAGGAAGACACAGAGCTGACATGTAGGACCGTCCTTCCATCATGTCACATAGGACACAATGGTGAGGACTGACCCATAACATAGAGCTGAGAAGAAGACGCAGAGCTGACATAGAGGACAGTCCTTCCCGCATGTCACATAGGACACCATGGTGAGGACTGACCCATAACATAGAGCTGAGGAGAAGACGCAGAGCTGACGTGGAGGACCGTCCTTCCATCATGTCACATAGGACACCATGGTGAGGACTGACCCATAACATAGCGCTGAGAAGAAGACGCAGAGCTGACATAGAGGACAGTCCTTCCCGCATGTCACATAGGACACCATGGTGAGGACTGACCCATAACATAGAGCTGAGGAGAAGACGCAGAGCTGACATAGAGGACAGTCCTTCCCGCATGTCACATAGGACACCATGGTGAGGACTGACCCATAACATAGAGCTGAGGAGAAGACACAGAGCTGACATGGAGGACCGTCCTTCCATCACGTCACATAGGACACCATGGTGAGGACTCACCCATAACATAGAGCTGAGGAGAAGGAAGACACAGAGCTGACATGGAGGACCGTCCTTCCATCATGTCACATAGGACACCATGGTGAGGACCGACCCATAACATAGAGCTGAGGAGAAGACGCAGAGCTGACATAGAGGACAGTCCTTCCCGCATGTCACATAGGACACCATGGTGAGGACTGACCCATAACATAGAGCTGAGGAGAAGACGCAGAGCTGACATGGAGGACCGTCCTTCCATCATGTCACATGGAACACCATGGTGAGGACTGACCCATAACATAGAGCTGAGGAGAAGGAAGACGCAGAGCTGACATGGAGGTCCGTCCTTCCATCATGTCACATAGGACAAATAACATAGAGCTGAGGAGAAGGAAGACACAGAGCTGACATGGAGGACCGTCCTTCCACCATGTCACATAGGACACCATGGCGAGGACTGAACCATAACATAGAGCTGAGGAGAAGACGCAGAGCTGACATGGAGGACCGTCCTTCCATCATGTCACATTGAACACCATGGTGAGGACTGACCCATAACATAGAGCTGAGGAGAAGACGCAGAGCTGACATAGAGGACAGTCCTTCCCGCATGTCACATAGGACACCATGGTGAGGACTGACCCATAACATAGAGCTGAGGAGAAGACACAGAGCTGACATGGAGGACCGTCCTTCCATCACGTCACATAGGACACCATGGTGAGGACTCACCCATAACATAGAGCTGAGGAGAAGGAAGACACAGAGCTGACATGGAGGACCGTCCTTCCATCATGTCACATAGGACACCATGGTGAGGACCGACCCATAACATAGAGCTGAGGAGAAGACGCAGAGCTGACATAGAGGACAGTCCTTCCCGCATGTCACATAGGACACCATGGTGAGGACTGACCCATAACATAGAGCTGAGGAGAAGACGCAGAGCTGACATGGAGGACCGTCCTTCCATCATGTCACATGGAACACCATGGTGAGGACTGACCCATAACATAGAGCTGAGGAGAAGGAAGACGCAGAGCTGACATGGAGGTCCGTCCTTCCATCATGTCACATAGGACAAATAACATAGAGCTGAGGAGAAGGAAGACACAGAGCTGACATGGAGGACCGTCCTTCCACCATGTCACATAGGACACCATGGCGAGGACTGAACCATAACATAGAGCTGAGGAGAAGACGCAGAGCTGACATGGAGGACCGTCCTTCCATCATGTCACATTGAACACCATGGTGAGGACTGACCCATAACATAGAGCTGAGAAGGAAGACACAGAGCTGACATGGAGGTCCGTCCTTCCATCATGTCACATAGAAAGTCATGGCGAGAACTGACCTATAACATAGAGCTGAGGAGAAGGAAGGCGCAGAGCTGACATGGAGGACTGTCCTTCCATCATGTCACATAGGACACCATGGTGAGGACTGACCCATAACATAGAGCTGATGTAACGGTCACCACCGTTTACGATCTTCCATCAACCCAAGACAGCTTATCTGACACTCCGACAAACCAGCAGACACGATCCATATCAATTCCCTCTGAAAATGAGACTCACAGCTCTATCCTCTGGTTTCAAAATGAATGAACAAACTCTTTAATGGTACACTTAGCTTTCTTATATACAGTACAAGGCATGTTTCAGTAATCACAGGAACAATCAAACTCTCCACCCCCAACATCACACCATGGGGGGCTTCAATCACATTATTTTAGATAATGACATTAAGTTGAGGTAATCATTAGTCATCCCCCAGACGTCCCATCTCCGCAATTAGAGGAGGTAATTACTACAGCTTGACAAGTCACATTCCTTTACTAAACATAATTGACATGCTGATTCCCTACCCCTGAAAGGAGACATCTGACCTTTAGACTGCTAACTCACAACACATATCTATCATCAATAGACTTTTCATAGTGTTCGCATCACACAACTAGTTTCCCTCAATCCACATCTTAGACATACATGCTAGGGGGAGTTCAACTGGGGGGATCCGTAGTGGAGAAGGATCTGGAGCTTTTGGTGAATCATAAGCTCAATAATAACATGCAATGCCAAGCTGCGGTCTCCAAAGCGAGGAAAGTCCTTTCTTGTATAGAGAGGTATGGACTCCAGAGATAGAGATATCATTTTGCCCCCCCCCCTGTACAAATCATTAGTAAGACCTCATCTGGAATATGCAGTCCAGTTTTGGGCACCAGTTCTCAAAAAGGATATCGGAGAACTGGAGAAAGTGCAGAGAAGGGCAACCAAACTGATAAGAGGCATGGAGGAGCTCAGCTATGAGGAAAGATTAGAGGAACTGAATTTATTCACTCCTGAGAAGAGGAGAATAAGGGGGGATATGATCAACATGTACAAATACATAAGAGGTCCATATAGTGAACTTGGTGTTGAGTTATTCACTTTGAGGTCAACACTGAGGACAAGGGGGCACTCTTTACGTCTGGAGGAAAAGAGATTTCACCTCCAAATACGGAAAGGTTTCTTCACAGTAAGAGCTGTGAAAATGTGGAACAGACTCCCTCCAGAGGTGGATCTGCCAGCTCAGTAGATTGCTTTAAGAGAGGCCTGGATTCTTTCCTAAATGCACGTAATATAACTGAGTACTAAGATTTGTAGGTAAAGTTGATCCGGGGTAAATCCGATTGCCTTTCGGGGGATCAGGAAGGAATTTTTTCCCCTCCGGTAGCAAATTGGATCATCTGCTGGGGTTTTTTGCCTTCCTCTGGATCAACTGTGGGTATTGGGGGATGGGATGTACTGTGTTTTATTTTGTTTGTTTCTTTTTTTTATGGTTGAACTGGATGGACTTGTGTCTTTTTTCAACCTGACTAACTATGTAACTATGTAACTATGTAACTTCCTGTCTCCGACAAAAAGGTATTCACACCTGATCATCAATGGGCTTTAAACAGTGTTATCACACAATGGAAAGGTCTTAGGAGCAAACCTCAATTAACACCTCTACAGCCTTACACAATGGACAATGGAATATCTTAGGAGTCTATTGACCTGGTTTGGGTCAACATTAACGAACAACTTGTAATATCTCAAGATATCCTGAAATATGAACTATCAGTAATGTCCCATCTCATGTAATTTATAATTAATATTTCCCAGTCACCCTATGGTCCTATTGGACATAAGGTGACCCTAGACATAAGAGTCATTGGTTACGCCGGCACAGGAGCACCCCACATCCCTCAAAAGTCTCTGGGTGTCACAAGCCATTCTGTTACATCTCTCCCCTTTCAGTGGGAGACGAACACAGGAGGGAACCCCAAACGGGTTGACTCCGAAGTTAGTAGTTCCAGTCCTGGACTGGCCCTTCTCCCTGGAGTCCTTTCAGCCGCTGGAGAGAAGACATGTCACATAGGACACCATCGTGAGGACTGACCCATAACATAGAGCTGAGGAGAGGACGCAGCGTTGGTATATCGGAAGCCCCTCCTCTTCCGTTCCATTGGCTGGTCTCAGGTTGGGACATTTCTTTGGTGGTTGGCTGGTCTGTCTGCAGTAGAGGATTGTTAGGATGTGAATTTTTTGTGCGATTTTACTGAACATATAGCCCCGGATTCACAAAGCACTTACGCCGATGTATCTCCAGATACGCCGACATAAGTACAAACATGCGCCGTCGTATTTATGCGCCGACCCACAAAGCAAGATACAACGAAAAATAAGCTTCATCCAACCGACGTACGTTGCCTACGCCGGCGTAGAGTGGGCACATATTTACGCTGGACGCATGTGGCGCTCCCATTGATTTTCAATGCAAATGAGTCAAATACGGCGATTCACGAACGTACTTGCGCCCGGTGCATAATATACACGGTTTGCGTAAGTCGTACGTCCGGTGTAAAGTTATTCCCCATATTGGAGGCGCAAAGGTATGGACCAGGGAACGAATGCCGTCAAATTTTACGTAGTTTACGTAGTACGTGAATAGGGCTGGGCGTAGGTTACGTTCACGTCGTAGGCAGTGATTCAACGTATTTTAGGCAGTTGTTTCGACGTGATTGTGAGCATGCGCACTGGGATGCGGCCACGACACGGCGCATACGCAGTTAGTTTTAAGTACTTGTCTGAAGCTCAGCCCATCATTTGCATGGGGTCACGCTTCATTACCATGGATCACGCCCACTTCCAGCCCACTTCCACCTACTTTGACTTATGCCGGATTACGCCTACGACTATACGCTACGCCGGCGCAACGTTGGGAGCATTTGCTTTGTGAATTCCATGCGTCCCTCTCCACGCTGCGCCGGTGTAGCGTAAAAGATATACGCTACGGCGGCATATGTATGCGCCGATGTATGTGAATCCGGGCCATAATATCCACGAGTCTCCTCCCGCCTGACCCATCCATTCACATAATAAATCGTCTGCCAGACCGGCTCATAAAACTTTCATGACACCAAGACTGAGAATTGTGAATTATTTAGTGTTGGTGATTCAGCCGAGACCGGCGGCATTGTGTCCAGGCCAGACATGGACTCCGCTTACCCTCCGCTGACCCCATGGTCACCTGACCTTATCGCCATCATGTGACACAAACATGGGCGGGGGATGGGCAGGGTCCTTCTCTATGGAAAAAACAATCAACTGACATTGAAAGGACGCAGAATCATTGGCGATGAATCCAAAGTCTGCACAAGGACTGTGTACTATATAGATCAGTGGTTCTCAACCTGGGGGTCGGGACCCCCTCGGGGGTCAAATGATGATTTTGCAGGGGTCACCAAATCCTGGGCTGTTCCTGAAGCCTCTTTGCGTCTGCCCAGCTGGGCTGTTCCTGGAGCCCACGGCTGCCCACCCAACCTCTTTGCAGCCGCCCATTCAGTTCACGGCATGGCTGGGGGGCAGAGACTAGAGGTCAGCTGACTGGTGAGGATTGTAAGGTGGGAGAGGCTGGAGGAGACCCTTCTGTCTCTTGGCGCTGAGATCTCTCTTGTGTCTCTTGGTCTTTTTCGGCGCTGAGATCTCTCGTCTGTCTCTTAGCGCTGAGATCTCTCTTCTGTCTCTTGGCCTTTTTGGCGCTGAGATCTATCTTCTGTCTCTTGGCGCTGAGATCTCTCTCGTCTGTCTATTAGCCTTTTTGGCACTGAGATTTCTCTTCTGTCTCTTGGCGCTGAGAATTCTCTTGTGTCTCTTGGCCTTTTCGTCGCTGAGATCTCTTTTCTGTCTCTTGGCCTTTTTTGGCACTGAGATTTCTCTTCTGTCTCTTGGCCTTTTTTGGCGCTGAGATCTCTCTTCTGTCTCTTGGCCTTTTCCGGCGCTGAGATCTCTCTGCTGTCTCTTGGCGCTGAGATCTCTCTTCTGTCTCTTGGCCTTTTTTGGCACTGAGATCTCTCTTCTGTCTCTTGGCCTTTTTTTGGCGCTGAGATCTCTCTTCTGTCTCTTGGCCTTTTTTCTGGCACTGAGATCTCTCTTCTGTCTCTTGGCGCTGAGATCTCTCTTGTGTCTCTTGGCCTTTTTCGGCGCTGAGATCTCTCGTCTGTCTCTTAGCGCTGAGATCTCTCTTGTGTCTCTTGGCCTTTTCGGTGCTGAGATCTCTCTTGTGTCTCTTGGCCTTTTTTGGAGCTGAGATCTCTCTTCTGTCTCTTGGCCTTTTTGGCGCTGAGATCTCTCTTGTGTCTCTTGACCTTTTTAGCGCTGAGATCTCTCTTGTGTCTTTTGGCGCTGAGATCTCTCTTGTGTCTCTTGGCGCTGAGATCTCTCTTCTGTCTCTTGGCCTTTTTTGGCGCTGAGATCTCTCTTCTGTCTCTTGGCCTTTTTTGGCGCTGAGATCTCTCTTCTGTCTCTTGGCCTTTTTGGCGCTAAGATCTCTCTGCTGTCTCTTGGCGCTGAGATCTCTCTTCTGTCTGTTGGCCTTTTTCGGCGCTGAGATCTCTCTTCTGTCTCTTGGCCTTTTTTGGCGCTGAGATCTCTCTTCTGTCTCTTGGCCTTTTTGGCGCTAAGATCTCTCTGCTGTCTCTTGGCGCTGAGATCTCTCTTCTGTCTGTTGGCCTTTTTCGGCGCTGAGATCTCTCTTCTGTCTCTTGGCCTTTTTTGGCGCTGAGATCTCTCTTCTGTCTCTTGGCCTTTTTGGCGCTAAGATCTCTCTGCTGTCTCTTGGCACTGAGATCTCTCTTCTGTCTGTTGGCCTTTTTTGGCGCTGAGATCTCTCTTCTGTCTCTTGGCGCTGAGAATTCTCTTGTGTCTCTTGGCCTTTTCGGCGCTGAGATCTCTCTTCTGTCTCTTGGCCTTTTTTGGCGCTGAGATCTCTCTTCTGTCTCTTGGCCTTTTCCGGCGCTGAGATCTCTCTGCTGTCTCTTGGCGCTGAGATCTCTCTTCTGTCTCTTGGGCTTTTTTGGCGCTGAGATCTCTCTTCTGTCTCTTGGGTTTTTTTGGCGCTGAGATCTCTCTTCTGTCTCTTGGCGCTGAGATCTCTCTTCTGTCTCTTGGCCTTTTTTGGCGCTGAGATCTCTCTTCTGTCTCTTGGCGCTGAGATCTCTCTTCTGTCTCTTGGCCTTTTCCAGTGCTGAGATCTCTCTGCTGTCTCTTGGCGCTGAGATCTCTCTTCTGTCTCTTGGCCTTTTTTGGCACTGAGATCTCTCTTCTGTCTCTTGGCCTTTTTTTGGCGCTGAGATCTCTCTTCTGTCTCTTGGCGCTGAGATCTCTCTTCTGTCTCTTGGCCTTTTCGGCGATGAGATCTCTCTTGTGTCTCTTGGCCTTTTTGAGAGCTTAGATCTCTCTTCTGTCTCTTGGCCTTTATCGGCACTGAGATCTCTCTTCTGTCTCTTGGCCTTTTCCGGCACTGAGATCTCTCTTGTGTCTCTTGGCCTTTTTTCGGCACTGAGATCTCTTTTTTGTCTCTTGACCTTTTCAGTGCTGAGATCTCTCTTGTGTCTCTTGGCGCTGAGATCTCTCTTGTGTCTCTTGGCCTTTTTCAGCGCTGAGATCTCTCTTCTGTCTCTTGGCGCTGAGATCTCTCTTCTGTCTCTTGGCCTTTTTCGGTGCTGAGATCTCTCTTCTGTCTCTTGGCACTGGGATCTGTTTTCTGTCTCTTGGCCTTTTTGGCGTCCATGTCCGCCGAGCCGCTCTTTGACGTTTACAGCAATGTTTTTTTGCGGCGGAGAGTTTGGACGCGGCGGAGCGTTGACTGACGAGCCCCTTTTATATCCTCGGCGCTGCCAATTATCCGGCAGGATGTGGAGGGCGCCGGGGGTCAGGCTGCGATTGTTCACCAGAGAAGGGGTCAGGAATTGTGTACCTGGCCCCGGCTTTGTTCTTCTCGCTCGGAATCTTCTGTCTTTGGTCCATCGGACTGTCACCAGAAGACAATGGGAAAACGATTGGCCACCGATCGGCAGCCTGAGATTGCCTGAAACTTCTAATTACTTTGTAGTAATAACGGGGAAGATGAATGGACGGCGAGATGGAAAGATTTGTTCTTTCAGTCCTTCTATATATGTCCTGCTGGTCTCTGGAGACTGCCGGAAGGCGACACGCTGAGATCACAGCGGCGGAGAGACCCGACGGGAAGAACAATGAAGGAGAGCGCAGCAAGAGACATAAATCTAATTTCTTGGAGAGGATCGCACCTCTTCCAATGTGTGCCGCTTATCACGTGATAATGGCGATTGAATAACCGAGTGAGCAGTCATTACCCAACTCGGCCCATCCACAGGGATCTGCCGCTAATTGGAAGATGCTGGTCGGCCTGAATGTGCTGAAAAGAGTCGGGGATTAGAGAGCCGGGTGCAGGAGAGAGCGATTGTCAATAATTCATCATTGTGCTGCTACAGCCTCTTATCTGAGTGATAGAACAAGAGAAAGCGAGACGCTTCCTACCAACCGAGCGTTATCTATCAAACACTGCAACACAGAGTGCCAGAGAAAGCCGGGGGACATGGAGGAGAGGGCCAGAGAGAGGGCTGGGGGACATGGAGGAGAAGGCCAGAGAGAGGGCTGGGGGACATGGAGAAGGCCAGAGAGAGGGCTGGGGAAAAGGAGGAGAGGGCCAGAGAGAGGGCTGGGGGACATGGAGGAGAAGGCCAGAGAGAGGGCTGGGGGACATGGAGGAGAAGGCCAGAGAGAGGGCTGGGGAAAAGGAGGAGAGGGCCAGAGAGAGGGCTGGGGGACATGGAGGAGAAGGCCAGAGAGAGGGCTGGGGGACATGGAGGAGAAGGCCAGAGAGAGGGCTGGGGGACATGGAGGAGAAGGCCAGAGAGAGGGCCGGGGGACACGGAGGAGAGTGCCAAAGAGAGAGCCGAGGGAACATGGAGGAGAGGGCCAGAGAGAGGGCCGGGGGACATGGAGGAGAGGACCAGAGAGAGGGCCGGGGGGGACATGGAGGAGAGGGCCAGAGACAGGGCCGGGGGACACGGAGGATAGTGCCAGAGAGAGGGCCGGGGGACATGGAGGAGAGGGCCAAAGAGAGAGCCGGGGGAACATGGAGGAGAGGGCCAGAGAGAGGGCTGGGGGACATGGAGGAGAGGGCCAGAGAGAGGGCTGGGGGACATGGAGGAGAAGGCCAGAGAGAGGGCTGGGGGACATGGAGGAGAAGGCCAGAGAGAGGGCTGGGGGACATGGAGGAGAGTGCCAAAGAGAGAGCCGGGGGAACATGGAGGAGAGGGCCAGAGAGAGGGCCGGGGGAAATGGAGGAGAGGACCAGAGAGAGGGCCGGGGGGGACATGGAGGAGAGGGCCAGAGACAGGGCCGGGGGACACGGAGGATAGTGCCATAGAGAGGGCCAGGGGACATGGAGGAGAGGGCCAACGAGAGAGCCGGGGGAACATGGAGGAGAGGGCCAGAGAGAGGGCTGGGGGACATGGAGGAGAGGGCCAGAGAGAGGGCTGGGGGACATGGAGAAGAAGGCCAGAGAGAGGGCCGGGGGACATGGAGGAGAGGGCCAAAGAGAGAGCCGGGGGAACATGGAGGAGAGGGCCAGAGAGAGGGCTGGGGGACATGGAGGAGAGGGCCAGAGAGAGGGCTGGGGGACATGGAGGAGAACGCCAGAGAGAGGGCTGGGGGACATGGAGGAGAAGGCCAGAGAGAGGGCTGGGGGACATGGAGGAGAGGGCCAGAGAGAGAGCCGGGGGACATGGAGAAGAATGCCAGAGACAGGGCCGGGGAAAACGGCAGAGAGTGCCAGAGAGAGAGCCCGGGGGGGGGGGACATGGAGGAGAGGGCCAGAGAGAGGGCTGGGGGACATGGAGGAGAGGGCCAGAGAGAGGGACGGGGGACACAGAGGAGAGGGCCAGAGAGAGAGCCGGGGGACATGGAGGAGAGGGCCAGAGAGAGAGCCGGGGGACATGGAGGAGAGGGCCAGAGAGAGAGAGCCGGGGGAACATGGAGGAGCGCCAGCGAGAGGGCCGGGGGGGACATGGAGGAGAGTGCCAGAGAGAGGGCCGGGGGGAACATGGAGGAGAGTGCCAGAGAGAAGGCCGGTGGGAACATGGAGGAGAGTGCCAGAGAGAGGGCTGGGGGACATGGAGGAAAGGGCCAGAGCATAGGCGTGCGCACAGTGTGTGCCAGTTGTGCCCAGGCACACCCTAATCACCCTGTGCATAACAGATTCCCCCACTGACCTGGCTCCCCCTCCTTCCCCCCACAGAACTGTACGCTTCCCCCCTCTCCCACTGGTTGTTGCTGTGGATGTTTTAAGATGGATAGGGGAAGGGGCCAGTAAAAATGCCATTTACCAGCCCCTTCCCTTTCTGAATGAACATCATGAGTCATCAATAGAGTGTGTTTGAGCTTTGGGGTGCACATCCTAATGCCAAAGGCTGCGCACACCTATGGGCCAGAGAGAGGGCCATGGGACATGAAGGAGAGGGCCAGAGAGAGGGCCGGGGGGACATGGAGGAGAGTGCCAGAGAGAGAGCGGGGGGACATGGAGGAGAGTGCCAGAGAGAGGGCGGGGGGACATAGAGGAGAGGGCCAGAGAGAGGGCTGGGGGACATGGGGGAGTGCATGGAGGAGAGGGCCAGAGAGAGGGCAGGGGGACATGGAGGAGAGGGCCAGAAAGAGGGCCGGGGGACATGGAGGAGAGGGCCAGAGAGAGGGCAGGGGGACATGGAGGAGAGGGCCCTGAGAGAGAGCCCAGAGACATGGAGGAGAGTCCAGAGAGAGGGCAGAGAGAGTGCCGAGACATGGAGAGAGGGCCAGAGAGAGGGCCGGGGGACATGGAGGAGAGGGCCAGAGAGAGGGCCGGGGGACATGGAGGAGAGTGCCAGAGAGAGGGCCGGGGGACATGGAGGAGCATTGAGAAGAGGGCCGGGGGACCAGGGCCAGAGGGCCAGAGGGGAAGGCCGGGGACATGGAGGAGCGTGCCAGAGAGAGGGCCGGGGGACATGGAGGAGCGTGCCAGAGAAAGGGCCAGGGGAAATTTAGAAGAGAGCCAGAGAGAGGCCTGGGGGACATGAAGGAGAGTGCCAGAGAGGGGGGGGTGGGGGGAATGAAGCGGGGAAGGTCATGGCGGGGGAGGTCATGGGGGGTCATGTTAGGGAGATCATGGGGAATCATGGTCATGGCGGGGAGTGAAGCGGGGGAGGTCATGGCAGGGAGTGATGGGGAGGTCATGGCAGGGCGTGGTCATGACGGGGGGGAAGTTGGGAGGTCATGGGGGGGGGGAGTGGGGAGTGAAGCGGGGAAGGTCATGGCTGTGAGTGAAGTGGGGGAGGTCATGGCGGGGAGTGAAGCGGGGGAGGTCATGGCGGTGAATGAAGCGGGGGGGGAGGTCCTGGCGGTGAATGAAGCGGGGGGAGGTCAGGGCGGTGAATTAAGCGGGGGGAGGTCAGGGCGGTGAATGAAGCGGGGGGGGAGGTCCTGGCGGTGAATGAAGCGGGGGAGGTCATGGCGGTGAATGAAGCGGGGGAGGTCAGGGCGGTGAATGAAGCGGGGGAGGTCCTGGCGGTGAATGAAGCGGGGGGAGGTCCTGTCGGTGAATGAAGCGGGGAAGGTCCTGGCGGTGAATGAAGCGTGGGAGGTCCTGGCGGTGAATGAAGCGGGGGAGGTCATGGCAGTGAATGAAGCGGTGGAGGTCCTGGCGGGGAGTGAAGCGGGGGGAGGTCATGGCGGTGAATGAAGCGGGGGAGGTCCTGGCGGTGAATGAAGCGGGGGAGGTCATGGCGGTGAATGAAGCGGGGGGAGGTCCTGTCGGTGAATGAAGCGGGGAAGGTCCTGGCGGTGAATGAAGCGGGGGAGGTCATGGCGGTGAATGAAGCGGTGGAGGTCATGGCGGGGAGTGAAGCGGGGGGAGGTCATGGCGGTGAATGAAGCGGGGGAGGTCCTGGCGGTGAATGAAGCGGGGGGAGGTCAGGGCGGTGAATGAAGCAGGGGGAGGTCATGGCGGTGAATGAAGCGGGGGGGTCATGGCGGTGAATGAAGCGGTGGAGGTCCTGGCGGTGAATGAAGCGGGGGGGAGGTCCTGGCGGTGAATGAAGCGGGGGGAGGTCCTGGCGGTGAATGAAGCGGGGGGGAGGTCCTGGCGGTGAATGAAGCGGGGGAGGTCATGGCGGTGAATGAAGCGGGGGAGTTAGGGCGGTGAATGAAGCGGGGGAGGTCCTGGCGGTGAATGAAGCGGGGAAGGTCCTGGCGGTGAATGAAGCGGGGGAAGGTCAGGGGGGTGAATGAAGCGGGGGAGGTCCTGGCGGTGAATGAAGCGGGGAAGGTCCTGGCGGTGAATGAAGCGGGGAAGGTCCTGGCGGTGAATGAAGCGGGGGGAGGTCCTGGCGGTGAATGAAGCAGGGGGAGGTCATGGCGGTGAATGAAGCGGGGGGGTCCTGGCGGTGAATGAAGCGGTGGAGGTCCTGGCGGTGAATGAAGCGGGGGGGAGGTCCTGGCGGTGAATGAAGCGGGGGGAGGTCAGGGCGGTGAATGAAGCAGGGGGAGGTCATGGCGGTGAATGAAGCGGGGGGGAGGTCCTGGCGGTGAATGAAGCGGGGGGAGGTCAGGGCGGTGAATGAAGCAGGGGGAGGTCATGGCGGTGAATGAAGCGGGGGGGTCCTGGCGGTGAATGAAGCGGTGGAGGTCCTGGCGGTGAATGAAGCGGGGGGGAGGTCCTGGCGGTGAATGAAGCGGGGGGAGGTCCTGGCGGTGAATGAAGCGGGGGGGGAGGTCCTGGCGGTGAATGAAGCGGGGGAGGTCATGGCGGTGAATGAAGCGGGGGAGTTAGGGCGGTGAATGAAGCGGGGGAGGTCCTGGCGGTGAATGAAGCGGGGGAGGTCCTGGCGGTGAATGAAGCGGGGGAAGGTCAGGGGGGTGAATGAAGCGGGGGAGGTCCTGGCGGTGAATGAAGCGGGGAAGGTCCTGGCGGTGAATGAAGCGGGGAAGGTCCTGGCGGTGAATGAAGCGGGGGGAGGTCCTGGCGGTGAATGAAGCGGGGGAGGTCCTGGCGGTGAATGAAGCGGGGGAGGTCCTGGCGGTGAATGAAGCGGGGGAGGTCCTGGCGGTGAATGAAGCAAGGGAGGTCATGGCGGTGAATGAAGCGGGGGAGGTCCTGGCGGTGAATGAAGCGGGGGAGGTCCTGGCGGTGAATGAAGCGGGGGAGGTCCTGGCGGTGAATGAAGCGGGGGAGGTCCTGGCGGTGAATGAAGCGGGGGAGGTCCTGGCGGTGAATGAAGCGGGGGAGGTCCTGGCGGTGAATGAAGCGGGGGAGGTCCTGGCGGTGAATGAAGCAAGGGAGGTCCTGGCGGTGAATGAAGCGGGGGGAGGTCATGGCGGTGAATGAAGCGGGGGAGGTCCTGGCGGTGAATGAAGCGGGGGAGGTCCTGGCGGTGAATGAAGCAAGGGAGGTCCTGGCGGTGAATGAAGCGGGGGAGGTCCTGGCGGTGAATGAAGCGGGGGAGGTCCTGGCGGTGAATGAAGCGGGGGAGGTCCTGGCGGTGAATGAAGCGGGGGGAGGTCATGGCGGTGAATGAAGCGGGGAAGGTCCTGGCGGTGAATGAAGCGGGGGGAGGTCCTGGCGGTGAATGAAGCGGGGGAGGTCCTGGCGGTGAATGAAGCGGGGGAGGTCCTGGCGGTGAATGAAGCGGGGGGAGGTCATGGCGGTGAATGAAGCGGGGGGAGGTCCTGGCGGTGAATGAAGCGGGGGGAGGTCATGGCGGTGAATGAAGCGGGGGAGGTCCTGGCGGTGAATGAAGCGGGGGGAGGTCAGGGGGGTAAGTACATTTTAGGTCACGTCTCATGTGAGATCGGATCGGATAAAATGCAGGAATAATCGGCTGTAAATGAACGACTCGCAGGATTCGGGATCCATTTATCGATTGGCTGTTATTTAATTTCTTCGCTGCTCTCAGGACCAGAAAGACTTTGCAAATCATCCGCCGCTCAGGATGGAGCCCTTTATATAATATACAGGGCCAGATTCAGGTAGATGGGCGCATCTTTGCTCTGGAGTAACGCTTCTGATTTGCGTTGCGCTGCCGAATTTTTAGGAGCAAGTGCTGTCATTCACGAAGTACTTGCTCCTAAAGTTGTGGCAGCGCATCACAAATGAGCCGGCGGAATTCAAATTTAGCGGGTACGGGGCGTGTAGTATGCTAACTACGCGCGATCCCGCCGCCGACGTACTGCGCATGCGTCGAGTGTCAAAACATCCCAGTGCGCATGCTCCAAAATCTGTGAATGAACGTCAATGACGTCACATTCCCATTCATGACCGTTTTACGCAAGCGACGTTTTTTTTTTTTTTTCCCGACGCGATGACGACGCCTATACCTAACATAGGATACTCCAACCCCATGTAGGTATAACTATGCGCCGCGTATCCCGTCCGGAAACGTCGTAACGTCACTGCGTCGCGCCGGATTTCGATCGTGAATTGCCGATTTCCGCTCATTAACATATTTTTTGAGCGTAAATCGGCGGGAACGCCCCCGGCGCCATTTTTAAGTTGAAGTAACGATGCGATGGCGAAACTCAGTTACGCTCATCGCATCGGAACTTCAACCCGGCGTTTCTTGTTTTCTGGTTACAGAAAACAGAAACGCCGGCTCAAAGCCACTGTTACGCTGGCGGATCACTCGATCCGCCAGCGTAACCTTTCATGAATCTGGCCCATAGAGGGGGGGAAGGGAGCCAAGAGCTGGACTGCTGGGACTCTAATCCGGGGGGGGGGGAGGGGGGACACAGATCCTATAAATAAGAGATGCTGAGATCGGTGATCTCCAATCATTCTGGAATTACTTCTAAGATGAAATATCTTCTTGTAGACGGGTTCTCTTTATGTCCTTTGATTCTCCTGAGTCCCCCAATCAGCCTCCATCCTCTCTCCACCCCCCATGACTTTCCATTAGAGGCCGCAGACTCTCCTCCTGTCTGTAGAGGACCAACGAAAAGGTGGGGGCCGGACATAGGAGGGGCAGTTGTGGGCGGTGCAGATTCTGAATACACAAGTATATACAGATGTGTGACAGATAACTCATGGGCGTGTCTTGTGTCTGCAGGAAATGGGAGGGGGCAGTCCGCCCCAGAAGAACTGGAAAGGAATCGCCATTGCGCTGTTGGTCATTCTCATCGTCTGCTCCCTCATTACGTTGTCGGTCATCTTACTAACTCCAGGTGGGTCTGACCTTCTCTTCAGTCTGGGCGGGGGATGTGTGGGGGCGGGGGATGTGTGGGGGCGGGGGATGTGTGGGAGGGGGAATGTGTGGGGGCGGGGGATGTGTGGGGGCGGGGATGTGTAGGAGGGGGAATGTGTGGGGGCGGGGGATGTGTGGGGGCGGGGGATGTGTGGGGGCGGGGATGTGTGTATTATGATCAGAACTTGTCTCACTGTCAGTTTTGTGTCAATCTTTTATGCAGCCAGCAGGGGGGGCTCTGGCATTCTTTTTACACATTCAAATATTTCAGCTGTGCTGAGCAAAGTTTACAGGAGTCATCAGAGAAGTGACCCCACCCCATTGAGAGCAAAGACCCCACCCACTCACAGCAGTGACTCCACCCCATTCACAGCATGGAACCCACCCATTTAAAGCAGTGACTCCACCCCATTCACAGCACGAACCTCACCCACTCAGAGCAGTGACTCCACCCCATTGAGAGCAAAGACCCCACCCACTCACAGCAGTGACTCCACCCCATTCACAGCAAGGAACCCACCCATTTAAAGCAGTGACTCCACCCCATTCACAGCAAGGACCCCACCCAGTCACAGCAGTGACTACACCCCATTCACAGCAAGGACCCCACCCACTCAGAGAAGTGACCCCACCCACTTGCATCAATGACCCCACCCACTCAAAGCAGTGACTCACATGACACACTAAATCAGTAGTTACCCCCATCCACTCGCAGAGGGGACGCCACCCTGATCAGCAGCTCAGTTAGAAAGATTCGATCAGACGAATGGTGCTGCAAAGAAAGCTTTGACTGCTGTGCTCTTTAGCTAACCTTTAGCACTCTGGGATTCCTTTGTCATGTATTAGCATTCCTTTTTGTTGTTTAATGAATACTGCAAATATAAATCAGTTAAGAACTTGGAATTGCAGCAAGGTAAACCATCCCCGGGTAGTTCACAGCGCAAAACTACACAACACTGCCCAGAAATAGCCGTCTAAGACCATAACTAGAAGACGATTAGACAGGTCCTCTTTACTGATAGAGGAATTCTCTGCAGCAAACTCATTCCCACCACTGTGGCTGCAATGTGTCTATCTGTCCTTCCAATGTCAAACAATTTACTGGCCCTGGGGCCCGTCCTGCTGCCAGGGGCCCAAACACAAAAATGAGCCAAAAGAGGAGTAGAAGGTTCACCTCATGGGGGGGAGGGGCTCTGGTTGTGATGATCGTTGTATGAAGTGTTGGCAGTAATGGAGTCTTTAGGATAGTAAATGGGACAGGAGAGGCTGGAACTTCCGAAGTCCATCATGGAGGACAATACGAGCGTCCGAGGAGGACAACTTCATCTTCATAGCTTATGCCGTCTCTTCCCGTCTATATTCCCGCCGTCTCTTCCCGTCTATATTCCCGCCGTCTCTTCTCATCCATATTCCCGGCCGTCTCTTCCCATCCATATTCCCGGCCATCTTTTCACATCCATATTCCCGCCGTCTCTTCCCATCCATATTCCCAGCTGTCTCTTCTTATCCGTATTCCGTCCATCTCTTCCCATTCATATTCCCGGCCGTCTCTTCCCATTCATATTCCCGGCCGTCTCTTCCCATTCATATTCCCGGCTGTCTCTTCCCATTCATATTCCCGGCCGTCTCTTCCCATTCATATTCCCGGCCGTCTCTTCCCATTCATATTCCCGGCCGTCTTTTCCCATTCATATTCCCGGCTGTCTCTTCCCATTCATATTCCCAGCTGTCTCTTCTTATCCATATTCCATCCATCTCTTCCCATCCATATTCCCGGCCATCTTTTCCCATCCATATTCCCGGCTGTCCCTTCCCATCCATATTCCCGGTCGTCTCTTCCCATCCATATTCCCGGCCATCTCTTCCCATCCATATTCCCGGGTGTCTCTTCCCATCCATATTCCCGACAGTCTCTCCCTATCCATATTCCCGGCTGTTTCTTCTTCCCCATATTCTGTTCATCTCTTCCTAATCATATTCCCACCGTCTCTTCCCATCCATATTCCCGGCCATCTCTTTCCATCCATATTCCCAGCTGTCTCTTCTTATCCATATTCCGTCCATCTCTTCCTAATCATATTCCTGCCATCTCTTCCCATCCATATTCCCAGTTGTCTCTTCCCATCCATATTCCCAGTTGTCTCTTCCCATCCATATTCCTGGCCCTCTCTTCCCATTCATATTCCCGACAGTCTCTTCCCATTCATATTCCCGACAGTCTCTTCCCATTCATATTCCCGGCCCTCCCTTCCCATCCATATTCCCAACAGTCTATCCCCATTCATATTCCCGACAGTCTCTCCCCATTTATATTCATGGCTGTCTCTTCTTTCCTTTGCTGATCTTTTCCTAATCCCTTACCTCTCACCCCTCACCCCCTCACTCCTCCCCCCTCACCTCTCACCCCTCACCCCCTCACTCCTCCCCCCTCACCTCTCACTTCTCCCCCCCTCACTCCTCCCCCCCTCACCTCTCACTCCTCCCCCCTCACTCCTCACCCCCTCACTCCTCCCCCCTCACCTCTCACTTCTCCCCCCCTCACTCCTCCCCCCCTCACCTCTCACTCCTCCCCCCCCCTCACCTCTCACTCCTCCCCCCTCACTCCTCCCCCCTCACCTCTCACTTCTCCCCCCCTCACTCCTCCCCCCCTCACCTCTCACTCCTCCCCCCTCACTCCTCACCGTCTCATTCACATTTCCTCACAGTTCAGTTATCAGTGTCTATGTCCCCCCCACCCCCTCTACCCCACGGGGGGCTTTTCTACAGATTCTTTCCTGCAAAAATGTCAGTTGTGCTGAATTCATTATTTAATTCTTTCTTTTGCCTCGACTTTTTCGCTCCCCACCTTCTGTGCAATTCAGGACTTCATCTTTATTGTCAGCAACAGAGAAAGGTGATAGAGAATTGTACTTTTATAAATGGGCCAAAATCTAAAGTTCCGTGCCCCCTTCCCCTCCCCCATGTGTGGCAGAATCCTGAGAGATGAACGATGCCGACCCAACTTCTCCTTTCTGAAGGACTCGCCCTGCCTGCTTGTGACCCTGACCTTTGGTGTGTCCTTTGTTTATCCTTGTCTGTTAGTCGCCCCGACCTTTAGCTTATCCCCTCACTATCTCTTGTATCCTGAGCTGCTGCTTCCCCCTATATCTATAGCCTACTGTGAGCGTGAGCTGGGGGACTCTGGGGGACACGACCTGGATCCAGTTGCAGCCCAGTCCATCCTCACCACTAGAGGCTCTGGTGAACACCTGCTGGATCTTAGACTCCGCGCCCTGGGGATCTTAGGCTCTAGCTCCCTGTGGGATCCCTGTTAGTGCTCCAGTGGACCTGCCTTCCTTAACCACCCAGAGTTCAATCCACAGCAGTCAGCCATAGGGACCACTACTGACCCCAACGGTGTACATCTGTCATCTGGCCCCAGGTGACCTGACAAATGGTCTATTGGAGATGTTGGAGTTGGCAAGACTGAAGCATATACTGACCACGGAGTTGTGGTTGGCCTAAGAAACTTGAGAGGAGATCTAGAGAAGAATTTATCCATACGTGATATATATTTATACTGTAAATTGCTGACACCTTGAACATGTGTGAGAGACTCTCAGCCGTGTTCTCTGTGTTCTCCGGGAGCTCCAGGCAAGCTGTGTGAATATTCATCGGATTATTCCTAATCTTCCTGCAGAAGGCCGTGGTGGAGCTTGCGGGGAAAAGCTGGAAATGAGTAGACTGAGGCTAATAGATAAGAAGAGCGCCGGATTCATGGCACACCGATCGGCTCTATGTGATGATGATGAACAAATGTTTTCCAAGAGAGAAAAGGAAAAGTTTTCCAATTTTCCCAGAGGAGATCCCAGAATCCTCTCCTAATGGAGATCAGTGTGATCCCGTCACATCCAATCCGAAGGATTCTGTCCAACAAATAACTTCTACAGATCTGAAAGCTGCACCCAGGCAGAGATGAGTGGAGATCGACCCTGATCATGACCGGTGTAGATAAGATGTCCCACCTTGTGTGCGCCCGACCACGAGTACTCCCCACCCCCCTCGCTATTAATGAGACCAAATGCCCATAGCGGCCTTTTTATTAACAAAAACAACGTATCGGCCGGTTGGTCTTCTGACGGCACCCAGAATTCCGACTTGTTCCACTTGTAACACTGCAGGACCTTTTACCACACCAGGCCTCCAGCCGTGACACACCGAGACAACCCACCCCCGCAGTGCAACCATTACCATATTCCAGATAACCATAGTAACTGGACTACAGGGGCCCATACCACCGATGAGCCCCCCACACCTCCATCTCAACCGTATTTTCTTCCACCGTCAAAAGACCGACCACCACTACACCATCAGCTGCCATGACGTCCTTTCCTCATATCCCACCTGCAAAGAGATAAAGCAAACCAACCAAACAAAACACAGGGAGGGGGGATGGGAAACTACCTGCTTGAGACCCCAGATATCCCTTAACTAACTACCACAAACCCCTCCTCTTCCTGTTGCTCCAACCAATCCACCCCTCCCCCATTCTCCACCTACAATCCTTAACCCCAAATTTGCTTCCCCGTCTCACCCTGTCATGCCGGCCGTCCACCACCGTTCATTTTATTCTCTCGCTCCGGGAATTATTTTCCTAATATTGGCCTCCTGGAATTCCCGGCACAGAGGATGGAAAGAAGGAGGCCCAACAAATAACTTCTACACATCTCAGATCTGCACCCCCCCCTCCCCCGGGGGAGATATAACCCCAACGAGTAGAGATGGGTGGAGATTGACCCCCATCTTTCCTCCTGTAATTCCCGGCACAGAGAATGGAAAGAAGGAGGCCCAACCAGAACAGCCAACAATATAAGGCTTTGGGATTTCATTATTTATCCTTCTGGGGTCTCTGGTAAGGCTTGCAGTCTGTGGTGACAACAAACAAGCCCCTCGATGGGTCTATGGAGGAGTCGGAATCTACAGAAAGACCCCAAATTTATCAATAATTAAAGCTCCTCGGACTTTGACATCTAGTTTGATTGAAAGTTGAAGACAAAATCTGCTGTGTTGTTTGTGTGACCCGACAGGGGGATCAGGGACTGGATCCTAGGTCATTGTGTGACCCGACAGGGGGATCAGGGACTGGATCCTAGGTCATTGTGTGACCCGAGAGAGGGATCAGGGACTGGATCCTAGGTTATTGTGTGACCCTACAGGGGGATCAGGGACTGGATCCTAGGTCATTGTGTGACCCAACAGGGGGATCATGGACTGGATCCTAGGTCATTGTGTGACCCGACAGGGGGATCAGGGACTGGATCCTAGGTCATTGTGTGACCCAACAGGGGGATCATGGACTGGATCCTAGGTCATTGTGTGACCCAACAGGGGGATCATGGACTGGATCCTAGGTCATTGTGTGACCCGACAGGGGGATCAGGGACTGGATCCTAGGTCATTGTGTGACCCGACAGGGGGATCAGGGACTGGATCCTAGGTCATTGTGTGACCCAACAGGGGGATCAGGGACTGGATCCTAGGTCATTGTGTGACCCAACAGGGGGATCATGGACTGGATCCTAGGTCATTGTGTGACCCGACAGGGGGATCAGGGACTGGATCCTAGGTCATCGTGTGACCCAATATAAAACAATATTGAACAATTCAGAGACCAGACAGTAGGACATTGTGAGACTTAATAGGGAAGAGCCAATGATCAGACACTGGGGCATTAAGTGACTAGATGGTGGGGGGATGGGGGATTGAAGGGTCAGGCACTGGGGCATTATGTGTTTGGGAAGGGGTATTAGGACCGGGCACGTGGGGTATTTAGAACATTTAGAATATGGAAAGAACTGCGCTAGAACCCAAATATAAGGGCGAGAACTGCTGCCACTTAAACAAGCAAAGTAAACAAACGTTGGGATAATTAGTGCAGCGCTGATATATAGGAAAGGCGCCACTGAAATGCAATTGTAAACAAATGTGTGAACATGTCACTCCTTGTGAAAGTAGTTAAGAGAAGATCAAAGGCTTCAAAATAAAATCGGTGTAAAGAAATTCTTTCCTCAGGACAACTGAGGTGAGAAAACAACGTGTCGCATGAATCTCCAAACTCTTCAAACATAAACTCACCAAATGGGGTGGACTCCTCTGTTGTACAACAATAGGTCATAGAATCACAAGCCTCTATGACCCACTGATGTACAACAGATGAGTCCACCACATTTGGTGATTTTATGTTTGAAGAGTTTGGAGATTCATGCAGACACGTTGGGCCAGATTCAGCAAGACTTGTCGATTTGCAGATATGCGCCGCTTAAGTGTAAATATGCGCCGCCGTATCTATGCGCCATACCCACCAAACTAGATACGCCTGAAAACAGGCTTCCTCCGACCGACCTAACTTTCCTACGCCGGTGTATTGTAGGCGTATATTTACGCTGGACGCATCTGGCACGCCCATTGATTTCCTATTCAAATATGCAAATGATTGAGATATGTTGATTCGCGTACGTATTAACGCCAGACGCTGGCTACGTGCGCCGCGTGTAAGTCGTACGTCCGGCACAAAGTTATTCCTACAAATAGCTGCTTTATCTTTACACCTGACGTGCACAAGTAAGCTGGAGAGCAGCTACAGCAGCACCATTACCGACGAACTTAGCAAGCTGAGCAACCCCACTTGCAGGGCAACACCTCTGTGTGCCAACATGCCAGGGGCAGTCGCGGTCCTAGCACTACTCATGGGTCCGCCGGTACGGAGCAGGAGGGCACGTGAGAGGATATACCGCACGCGCATTAGCCTTTTTGGCATGGGTGATGAGGAGGTGTATCACCTCTTCAGATTCAGCCCTGATACCATCCTGGAATTAGCCACAGCTCTAAAAGATGACATCACCAGCAAGACACACCGCTCACATGCACTGCAGCCACTGGTCAAGGTACTGGTAACACTCCATTTCCTTGCCAGTGGCTCGTTCCAGCGTACAAGTGGAGTGGTGGCTGGGATGTCACAGTCCTCCATGAGCAGATGTGTGCACCAGGTTGTCCCCACAATCCTCAGACGCATTTCCCACCACATCATCAGACCCACCCAGGAGCACCTGCGGCAGAAGGCAATGCAGGATTTCTACAGGATTGCCGGATTCCCATGCACCATCGGGGCCATTGATTGCACACATGTGGCCCTACAGCCCCCCAGTGCCACAGAGCACATATACCGCAATCGGAAGCACTGGCATTCCATCAACGTACAGGTGATAGCCGATGCCCAATGCCTCATATGGCACGTCCGTGCCAAACACCCCGGGTCCAGCCACAACAGCTATATATACCGTCAAAGCCCCATCCCAACAGAATTTGAACAGAACGTGTACAAGGACAGCTGGTTGGTTGGTGAGTGACATGGGAGTCAGGCATGACTGTCCGACCCCATGATGCAGACATCACGAGGGGCACATGCATGACTAACATCCTCCTGTCTTTTCACTTCCAGGTGACTCGGCATATGCACTTGGACCCCATCTCATGACTCCATTCCGGAATCCCCAAACCAGAGGAGAGAGAAGATACAATGAAGCACGCATACGTACCTGTGCAGTGGTGGAGCGCACATTTGGCCTCCTGAAGTCCCGTTTTCGATGCCTGGATAAGTCTGGGGGGACCCTGTTGTATTCCCCAAACTTTGTGTGTCAGATCATCGGTGCATGTTGTGTGCTGCACAACTACGCCATGATAAAGGGCCTGGAGATTGACGTGATGACCTGACCCCTGACCCACACAGTCCCCACCTGCCCGAGGAGACCCAGTCAGCTGATGGAAGAGCAGTCAGGAGATGCCTCGCTGTAGGCATCTTTGGACATTAAACACGCATATTCATCATGGCACATGGACAATGCACGCACGCACACCACTGTGGTCCCTAGATCACACAAACCACATCCACATCACAATGGATAAGCCCAAGTCCAAAAAGTAGGACTGGGGAGCAGCAACGCCGGCATCAAGGCCCCAACGATGTTGCTGTCCATTCATACTACATTCACACGGCCGTGGGGAGAACTTCTCCTCCATGACCGAGGGTGACACCCCTTACTGGCAGGAGTGCCACCCACACATTCACACACCATTCACACTGTAGCCTGCACTCCTCACCGTGTAGAGTATAAAAGAAAAATACAGGCTCATGACCTGAGCATCAAAGAAAACAAAAACTCATGTCCTGAGCATAAATAATATCCAAAAATAAATAAAAATGCCAAAAAAGAAGCCAGTCATTTGGCCTGACGGGGGCTTCTTCTGGTGCCACCTCTCTGGCTCCTCAGCTGCCTGGATGAAGCCTCGGGTGGGGGGGGGGCATCTGGAGGTGACTCATCCCCAGGTGGGCCACTCCTGGCAGGTGATGGCTGCCTGCCCTCCAAGGCCACGGCTATCTGGCTCAAAAAATGATTAGTCTGGGCCTGCATCCTCAGCTGCCGGTTAATATGATGCCGCTGGTCCCGCTGCCTCTGCCTCCCCTCAGCCCGGATGGCAGCTCTGTTTGCCTGGATGGCCACAGTAAGGGTGCGTACGTCAGCCTGCACCTCCCCCAGGCTGGTGACCACTGCAGCGCAGTTGCAGCCGACATCCTGCACTGCATCAGTCACGGAGGCCACCCGGTCCAGGTGCCCGGCTATCTCCCCCATATGCTGGGCCTGCCTGCCCTGGTCCATTGCCATCTGGTAATGGACCACATCAGAAACCCCCCTGGTCTTCCGTGTGGCCTTCCTGGGGCCAGGAGATGGTAGGACCCGGGTATACGGAGTCGCCCTTGAGGGGCTTCCCCTGATGGAGGAGGAGGCTGAGGGGGTTCCCCTGATGGGGGAGGAGGCTGAGGGGGTTCCCCTGATGGGGGAGGAGATATGTGAGGGCCCGGCAGAGGGGGAAGACTCCTCTAAAAAAAGAAACACCTCCTGTTCCGAAAGAACCGGCTCTTCCTCAACCACCTCAACAGGAGAGGTGTGGGCACTCCCCTCCATCGCTGCGTCTTCACTACCCAGGGGGTCGGGCTCAGGATGCAGTTGGGGGGATGGTGTGGGATGGCCCCCAGTAGATGATGGCCCAGCTCCGTCATCTGTGGATGACACAAAGCATACACATGTTGGTGGACCCACATACTCGGCACATGTCTCCTTCCACCCCCCCCCCCCCCACATGCTACACACCAAATAGGGAATAAAAAACACTTGCCTGTCCTGGAGGCTTCATCAACCGAATCAAACCCCTCCACCTGATCCCTCTCCACCATACATCGAGCGACCACCTCCTCCTCCGGGGTCAAGCTGACCGCACATGCCCCTCTGGTGCCTCCTGATGGCGGCCAGCTTCTCACGGACCTTGCGCCTGACATCATTGATCTTCTTCTTGTTAATGTCATTTGCAGTCTGGGTCTCCTACCCAAAACTGTTGACTCTCGCAGCAATGGACTCCAGGATGGCCTGCTTCCTGTCCCAGCTGGTCTGGCGACTTTTGGCTCCATGGAGGAAGGTGTCATAGGTCTCCATAGCTGAGATGAGGGCTGTCAGCTCCTGGGGATTGACATTGTTCTTCCTCCTCTGCCTGCGTTGAACGGGAGCAGCCATCTCACAGCAAAAGTACCTTCCCTGGGGGGGGGGGGGGAGACGCTAGATGTACTTTTGTGTCGGACGGCGCATTTGCGGGCGCATTTATGTGTTCGGTGTAAGACGTTGCGCCGGCGTATCCCAGGAAGTTGGGCCGGCCTAGTTGTGAGCATGTGCACAGGGAAGCGATCAGACGCCAACGTCACTGCGCATGCTCCGTGGATGATACCCCGGGCATAAGTCTCTGCGCCGGGGTCACGGCATAATTTACATAACGCCACACCCACTTCCACTTATGCCGGCTTGCGCCTTCACATTTACGTTAGGCCGGCGCAAACTTCAGAGCAAATGCTTGGTGAATACTGTACTTGCCACACTAGTTCGCGCCGGCGGAACGTATATGCGCTGCGCTACGCCGGCACAAATATGCGCCTATCTACCTGAATCTGGCCCGTTGTTTTCTCACCTGAGTCGTCCTGTAGGAAGAATTTCTTCACACCGATTTTATTTTGAAGCCTTTGATCTTCTCTGAAGTATTTTCACAAGCAGTGACCTGTTCACACATTTGTTTACTACTTCTGATTGCCTTTCAGTGGCACCTCCTATATATCGGCGCCGCTCTAATTATCCCCATATAAAGGAACGTTGTGCGGTGGGGAGCACATTTGTGACGTCACAGAGGGTCCAATGTTGCCACCATCTTGGATGTACCGCTGTGCCGAGTTCTGCAGCAGGAAGAGACTTTCTCTATCCGGCAAAAATATCCGATTTTCTTCTTTCGGTATCTTGTGGGAAAACTCGGCACGTTTTGCTGAGTTCCAGGCGATGGATCTGGTGGTAGAAGACGGCGACCTGCCGGTGAAGTTGGGCGACGTTCCATCTGGAATGGGAAGACTTGGCTTTTCCCGGGGCGCAGGGTTCCCGGCACACGAATGGACAGAGCCACGTCCCGGTGATGGAGAAGAAGTCAGGAACGTGAATGAGGCCCTCGGAGACGCTCGGAGTCGGAGGACGGCGATTCCGGGTAATGAATCCTCCCGAGGTTCACATACTATTCTCAGCCTGAGAGAGCGGCCAGAAAAATCTGCTGTTGAGGCAAAACGGGCGACAGCTCATGAATATTTCATCTTTGTGCCGAGATTCCCCCGGCTGGCGGTGTCACCGCAGAGACCACAACTCTGTTCTGCATGATAAGTTCTGGGAACGGGACGATCTTCCCCCTCCCCCATGACACCAGACCCCCCCCCCTTAATGACATAAGACCCCCTCCCCCATAATGACACAAGACCCCCTCCCCCTATAATAACACAAGACCCCCTCTCCACCTGTAACCACCCTTAACCCTTTATCTGCTACTCAACTGTCACTTCCCATCATGCACTGAAATAGCAAGTCAACCACCCCCACACTAGACCCATCTCAAGGACAGCACCACAACCACCCTCCCCCCACCCCCCATACCAGACCCATCCCAAGGACAGCACCACAACCACCCTCCCCCACACCAGACCCATCCCAAGGACAGCACCACAACCACCCTCCCCCCACCCCCCATACCAGACCCATCCCCAGGACAGCTGCTTTGGATGCTGTTACTAGGCCAGAGGTCTGCAGTACCTCTCCCTGGCAGCCTTGTAATTTAGTAGCATGTGTAGATTGGTGGACTACTACTCCCAGCCAGTCCGGTCCGCAAATCCTGTGCCCTCAGGCCGCATTGATTTGACACTTTCCCCACAGTCTCTCCTCTGGCCTCACACCTTAGGTGAGTGTGGTGATCGGTGAGTGTGTGGTGATCGGTGAGTGTGTGGTGATCGGTGAGTGTAATGATCGGTGAGTGTGGTGTTCAGTAAGTGTGGTGTTCAGTGATCGGTGTGTGGTGATTGAGGAGTGTCCTGATTGGTGTGCGGTGATTGAGGAGTGTCCTGATCGGTGAGTGTGGTGTTCAGTAAGCGTGGTGATCGGTGTGTGGTGATTGAGGAGTGTGCTGATCGGTGTGATTAGTGAGTGTGATGATCGGTGAGTGTGGGGTTTAGTAAGCGTGGTGATCGGTGATCGTGGTGATTGAGGAGTGTGCTGATCGGTGTGCATGGTAATTGTTAAACATGGCCGTCCCCCATCATTTCTCTTCTCTTCCAGATGAAGTGACCAATTCCGCGGACACGATGGTGACGTTGGACGATCTCTTCAGTAAGGAGTTTTCGGTTCACGATCCAGAAGCGCGATGGATTAACGGTAAGAATTTCTGAGTCACTCCGAGGATCGATAGTGCGGAATATTGATGATATATTGATTATCGGGAGAGATTGGTTCTCTTCAGTCTGATATTCACATGATTGTCTATGGGAGGAAGGCAGACATGGCAGGGGAAGGGTTGGGGAGGGAAGGGTTAGGGGAGGAGGAGGGGAGGAGGGGTTGGGGGGGAGGGTTGGGGTGGGAGGGGAGAAGGGTAGGGAAGGGAGGAGGGGTTGGGGGAGAGGGAAGGGAAGGGTTGGGGTGGGAGGGGAGGAGGGAAGGGTTGGGGGAGGGGAGGAGGGAAGGGGAGGGGTTGGGGGGGAGAGGGAGGAGGGAAGGGGGAAGGGAAGGGTTGGGGGGAGGAGGGGAGGGGTTGGGGGTCACTCAGGACTTTCCTGACAATAAGAAGGTTTTGTTGTTTTATTGGTTGCCGGTGTTCTGTCAAAAGAGCCAACTAGTCCAGATCTCGGATTCCGTCACTTCCGGTGACTCTCCTGCGGCAGTGGCGGCAGATCCTGAAGACTTGGCTGTTTTATCAGAACGCCGGCTGAAGGGTAAAAAAGTCGCCACCTTGGAGGCGGCCATGTTGTTGGTTAGTATCGGGGTGTCCACTCATTATATGGTGCACCGGAGTGTATACCGTGCCGGGGATCTGTGAAAACAAGTCGGCCAAATCTGCAATAACTGCTGAAGAGTCACTGGAAGGGACAGAATTGGAGATCTTGATGAGTTGGCTCTTTTGACAGAACACCGAATCGATAAATTAGTGTCAGATGAGACCAATCCCCCGGCACAAGGAGAGAGCAGAGCTGTGGGAGGGGCCATCAGGCTCCACCTACTGCAAAAAACTACAGGTGGGGCAGAGAGAAGACCAGTCCCCCTGCACAAGGAGTGAGGGCAGCAGTGGACGGTCTTTATTACAGGAAGTCTCACATTGGATAACGGCACAGATCTGGAGGAAGGTTCCGGAAGTCACATGACCGATGGATTTATTTTCCCGGAGATCGGATTGGACATACACATCAGATCTGGTGGAGTTCTAGTCTGAAAAGTCTCGTCATTCTAAATTCAGGTTGTGGGTCGGGAAATGCATGGAATGTGAAATGACAAGTGTTGTGGAAATGTTCATGTAATGAGCCAGAAAAGAGAAGGTGATTGGGGGCCCTCAATGTCTTTAATAATATGGCCTGTGTGTCCTGTTCATATCTTACAACAGACCAGAATCATCTGGAATAGCCTTTGCCACTGAATGCCCCACCCCTGAGGAGACTAGAGCGCCCACCCCTGAGGAGACTAGAGCGCCCACCCCTGAGGAGACTAGAGCGCCCACCCCTGAGGAGACCCACCCCTGAGGAGACTAGAGCGCCCACCCCCTGAGGAGACTAGTGCCCCACCCCCTGAGGAGACTAGTGCCCCACCCCTGAGGAGACTAGAGCCCCACCCCCTGAGGAGACTAGAGCGCCACCCCCTGAGGAGACTAGAGCCCCACCCCATGTCCTGTCTCAGCTGTAATGTTCTCTCTAGGATGATGAGTGTCGGATCATTTTCCAGTCTGAGACCTCGACAGAATCCATCAAGAAACTTGCTGGCAGAGTTTTTTGCTGAGAAAACTGTCGTGGAACTAGACGAGCAAAAAAGAGAACAAGTCTCAATTTCCTCGTCGGGCTGGTTTACGACAAGAAACACGTTGGTGTGTATGCTTAGAAACCCGCGCATGCTCAGAATAAAGTGTGAGACGGGAGCGCACCTTCGGTAAAAGTAGCGTTGGTAATGGAGATCGCACATTCGTCACGCTGTAACAGACTGAAAAGCGCAAATCATCTCTCACCAAACTTTTACCGAACACGCAGGAATACGAGATCAGCAAAAGCAGCCCCAAGGGTGGCGCCATCTGCATGGAACTTCCCCTTTATAGTGCCGTAGTACGTGTTGTACGTCACCGCGTCTGAGAACGATAAGATTGACAGTGTGTACGGAAAGCTTGACAAGATTCTCCACAAGCCTGAAAAGGAACTCGTCGAGGAAAACGATGTTTCTTCTACGACAAGTTCCTCGGTTGTGTGTACGAGGCCTCACTTTCCGAACTCCTCTACATTTTCTCGGGACGGACCCGAAAATACATTGAGGAGCCTAGAGCCCCACACCGAGGAGCCTAGAGCCCCACCCCCGAGGAGACTACAGCCCCACCCGAGGAGACTAGAGCTCCACCCCTGAGGGTGCTGCACTTATCCTGTCTCTCTAGGATGATGAGTGTCGGATAATTTTCCAGTCTTACTCTCCGCACTCCTCTACATTTTCCCGGGACGGACCCGATGATAAATTGAGGAGACTAGAGCCCCACCCCCGAGGAGACTAGAGCCCCACCAGCGAGGAGACTAGAGCCCCACCACTGAGCAGACTAGAGCCCCACTACCGAGGAGACTAGAGCTCCACCCCTGAGGGTGCTGCACATGTCCTGTCTCTCTAGGATGGTGAGTGTCAGATAATTTTCCAGTCTTACTCTCCGAACTCCTCTACATTTTCCCGGGACGGACCCAATGATAAATTGAGGAGACTAGAGCCCCACCCCCGAGGAGACTAGAGCCCCACCCCCGAGGAGACTAGAGCCCCACCCCCGAGGAGACTAGAGCCCCACCACTGAGCAGACTAGAGCCCCACCACCGAGGAGACTAGAGCTCCACCCCTGAGGGTGCTGCACATGTCCTGTCTCTCTAGGATGATGAGTGTCGGATCATTTTCCAGTCTTACTCTCCGAACTCCTCTACATTTTCCCGGGAACGGACCCGATGATAAATTGAGGAGTAGGGGGAAGTGATGACCGAGGACTTCATTATATAGATATAGAGAATAGAGAGCAAAGAGCCGACACACAGAATATTCTGCAGCAGAAGATCTTCCATCCTCTAATGATCTGTTAGTAACGTCGCTCCTCCGCCAATTCACAGCTCTACATCCATTGCCAGTGATGAGCAGATGGCGGCCGATGTTCTGTCTGTAGGAAGTTCTGACATCATGAATCAGAAAACTCTGATATCACCGGGTACCGCCCACACACCATGTGACCCCCCCCTCGTTATCCGGGTGCCACCCACACACCATGTGAACCCCCCCCCCCCCCCGTTATCGTCTGTTCAGCTGATATTATAAGGATGAGTCTTCCAGATATTCAACAAAGCATCCAAAGATGGTGAGATGAAGATGAGGTTCCCCTCTCCTCACAGGCAGTACGGCCTCACTCTCCTCACAGGCAGTACAGGGACATCCTCACTCTTCTCACAGGCAGTACGGGAACATCCTCACTCTCCTCACAGGCAGTACGGGAACATCCTCACTCTCCTCACAGGCAGTGCAGGGACATCCTCACTTTCCTTACAGGCAGTACGGGAACATCCTCACTCTCCTCACAGGCAGTACGTGAACATCCTCACTCTCCTCACAGGCAGTACGGGAACAGCCTCACTCTCCTCAGGCAGTACCGGGACATCCTCACTTTCCTTACAGGCAGTACGGGAACATCCTCACTCTCCTCACAGGCAGTACGGGAACATCCTCACTCTCCTCACAGGCAGTACGGGAACATCCTCACTCTCCTCACAGGCAGTACAGGGACATCCTCACTTTCCTTACAGGCAGTACGGGAACATCCTCACTCTCCTCACAGGCAGTACGGGAACATCCTCACTCTCCTCACAGGCAGTACGGGAACATCCTCACTCTCCTCAGGCAGTACAGGGACATCCTTACTTTCCGTACAGGCAGTACGGGGACATCCTCACTTTCCCCACAGGCAGTACGGGAACATCCTCACTTTCCCCACAGGCAGTACAGGGACATCCTCACTCTCCTCAGGCAGTACGGGGACATCCTCACTTTTCTTACAGGCAGTACGGGAACATCCTCACTCTCCTCGCAGGCAGTACGGGGACATCCTCACTTTTCTCAGGCAGTACGGGGACATCTTCACTTTTCTCAGGCAGTACGGGGACATCTTCACTCTCCCTTAGGCAGTACGGGGACATCTTCACTCTCCTCAGGCAGTACGGGGACATCTTCACTCTCCTCACAGGCAGTACGGGAACATCCTCACTCTCCTCAGGCAGTACGGGGACATCCGCACTCTCCTCAGGCAGTACGGGGACATCCTCACTCTCCTAAGACAGTACGGGGACGTCCTCATCCTCCTCGCAGGCAGTACAGGGATGTCCTCACTCTCCTCAGGCAGTACAGGGACATCCTCACTCTCCTCGCAGGCAGTACGGGGACATCCTCACTCTCCTCGCAGGCAGTACGGGGACATCCTTACTCTCCTCGCAGGCAGTACGGGGACATCCTCACTCTCCTCGCAGACAGTACGGCGACATCCTCACTCTCCTCGCAGGCAGTACAGGGACATCCTCACTCTCCTCAGGCAGTACAGGGACATCCTCACTCTCCTCGCAGGCAGTACGGGGAAATCTTTACTCTCCTCACAGACAGTACGGCGACATCCTCACTCTCCTCACAGGCAGTACAGGGACATCCTCACTCTCCTCAGGCAGTACGGGGACATCCTCACTCTCCTCCAGACAGTACGGAGACATCTTCACTCTCCTCGCAGGCAGTATGGGGACATCCTCACAATCCTCAGGCAGTACGGGGTCATCCTCACTTTCCTTACAGGCAGTACGGGGACATCCTCACTCTCCTCAGGCAGTACAGGGACATCCTCACTCTCCTCAGGCAGTATGGGGACATCCTCACTCTCCTCAGGCAGTACGGGGACATCCTCATTCTCCTCAGGCAGTACGGGGACATCCTCACTCTCCTCAGGCAGTACGGGGACATCCTCACTCTCCTCAGGCAGTACGGGGACATCCTCACTCTCCTCAGGCAGTACGGGGAGATCCTCACTCTTCTCAGGCAGTACAGGGACATCCTCACTCTTCTCAGGCAGTACGGGGACATCCTCACTTTCCCCAGGCAGTACGGGGAGATCCTCACTCTCCTCAGGCAGTACGGGGACATCCTCACTCTCCTCGCAGGCAGTACAGGGACATCCTCACTCTCCTCAGGCAGTACGGGGACATCCTCACTCTCCTCAGGCAGTACGGGGAGATCCTCACTCTTCTCAGGCAGTACAGGGACATCCTCACTCTCCTCAGGCAGTACGGGGACATCCTCACTCTCCTCAGGCAGTACGGGGACATCCTCACTCTCCTCAGGCAGTACGGGGACATCCTCACTCTCCTCAGGCAGTACGGGGACATCCTCATTCTCCTCAGGCAGTACGGGGACATCCTCACTCTCCGCAGGCAGTACGGGGACATCCTCACTCTCCGCAGGCAGTACGGGGACATCCTCACTCTCCTCAGGCAGTACGGGGACATCCTCACTCTCCTCAGGCAGTACGGGGACATCCTCACTCTCCTCAGGCAGTACGGGGACATCCTCACTCTCCTCAGGCAGTACGGGGACATCCTCACTCTCCTCAGGCAGTACGGGGACATCCTCACTCTCCTCAGGCAGTACCGGGACATCCTCACTCTCCTCAGGCAGTACGGGGAGATCCTCACTCTTCTCAGGCAGTCCGGGGACATCCTCACTCTCCTCAGGCAGTACGGGGACATCCTCACTCTCCTCAGGCAGTACGGGGACATCCTCACTCTCCTCAGGCAGTACGGGGACATCCTCACTCTCCTCAGGCAGTACGGGGACATCCCCACTCTCCTCAGGCAGTACAGGGAGATCCTCACTCTTCTCAGGCAGTACGGGGAGATCCTCACTCTTCTCAGGCAGTACGGGGACTTCCTCACTCTCCTCAGGCAGTACGGGGACATCCTCACTCTCCTCAGGCAGTACGGGGACATCCTCACTCTCCTCAGGCAGTACGGGGACATCCTCACTCTTCTCAGGCAGTACGGGGACATCCTCACTTTCCCCAGGCAGTACGGGGAGATCCTCACTCTCCTCAGGCAGTACGGGGACATCCTCACTCTCCTCAGGCAGTACGGGGACATCCTCACTCTCCTCGCAGGCAGTACAGGGACATCCTCACTCTCCGCAGGCAGTACGGGGACATCCTCACTCTCCTCAGGCAGTACGGGGACATCCTCACTCTCCTCAGGCAGTACGGGGACATCCTCACTCTCCTCAGGCAGTACGGAGACATCCTCACTCTCCTCAGGCAGTACGGGGACATCCTCACTCTCCTCAGGCAGTACGGGGACATCCTCACTCTCCTCAGGCAGTACGGGGACATCCTCACTCTCCTCAGGCAGTACGGGGACATCCTCACTCTCCTCAGGCAGTACGGGGACATCCTCACTCTCCTCAGGCAGTACGGGGACATCCTCATTCTCCTCAGGCAGTACAGGGACATCCTCACTCTCCTCAGGCAGTACGGGGACATCCTCACTCTCCTCAGGCAGTACGGGGACATCCTCACTTTCCCCAGGCAGTACGGGGAGATCCTCACTCTCCTCAGGCAGTACGGGGACATCCTCACTCTTCTCAGGCAGTACGAGGACATCCTCACTTTCCCCAGGCAGTACGGGGAGATCCTCACTCTCCTCAGGCAGTACGGGGACATCCTCACTCTCCTCGCAGGCAGTACAGGGACATCCTCACTCTCCTCAGGCAGTACGGGGACATCCTCACTCTCCTCAGGCAGTACGGGGAGATCCTCACTCTTCTCGGGCAGTAGAGGGACATCCTCACTCTTCTCAGGCAGTACAGGGACATCCTCACTCTCCTCAGGCAGTACGGGGACATCCTCACTCTCCTCAGGCAGTACGGGGACATCCTCATTCTCCTCAGGCAGTACGGGGACATCCTCACTCTCCGCAGGCAGTACGGGGAGATCCTCACTCTCCTCAGGCAGTACGGGGACATCCTCACTCTCCTCAGGCAGTACGGGGACATCCTCATTCTCCTCAGGCAGTACGGGGACATCCTCACTCTCCTCAGGCAGTACGGGGACATCCTCACTCTCCTCAGGCAGTACGGGGAGATCCTCACTCTCCTCAGGCAGTACAGGGACATCCTCACTCTCCGCAGGCAGTACGGGGAGATCCTCACTCTCCTCAGGCAGTACGGGGACATCCTCACTCTCCTCAGGCAGTACGGGGACATCCTCACTCTCCTCAGGCAGTACGGGGACATCCTCACTCTCCTCAGGCAGTACGGGGACATCCTCACTCTCCTCAGGCAGTACGGGGAGATCCTCACTTTCCTCAGGCAGTACAGGGACATCCTCACTCTCCTCAGGCAGTACGGGGACATCCTCACTCTCCTCAGGCAGTACGGGGAGATCCTCACTCTCCTCAGGCAGTACAGGGACATCCTCACTCTCCGCAGGCAGTACGGGGACATCCTCACTCTCCTCAGGCAGTACGGGGAGATCCTCACTCTCCTCAGGCAGTACGGGGACATCCTCACTCTCCTCAGGCAGTACGGGGACATCCTCATTCTCGGCACGTCCTCTGAACTCTGCTCCCTGCACAATATCAGAACATTGAATATGAATCTCTTATGACTTTATGTCTCCGCCGGTATTTTTGATGACTTTTTATGGAGAATGTTGTCACCTCCGGAGAATGATGGGCGGCTCCATACGTGTGAGGGGACAGGCTTGGCCGGGAACGGGGCTATCCTTCACACCAGACACGAGCCGGACACCGATCATGTAGATGAGGACAGGCGGGGGGTCACTTCATTGTCCTTCACACATCTATAATCATTGTCAGCGGATGGTAGAGCTCCCAACTGTCCCTGATTAGGAACAATGTCCCTCTGTCCCTCATTCCTCCTCATTGGTCCCTCATGTTGGTCTGATCTGTAGAGTTGTATATAAAATGCACTTTTTATCTTTCACAAAGTGTTTCCCGGCGCTAAACCTTCCATCTGATCTCTAAATTCCAGAAGCCGATATGAAGGAATAGAAGTGGTAAAAAAAAGAACTTGTGGGTTTAACCAATCTTGTTTTTTTGTACAATTCTCCTTTAAGAGGGTGTGGTAAGGGGCGTGTCTTATTCCTGCATACTTTTGCTAATAGGTGTCCCTCATTCCCATCTCTGGGGGGTGTGGCTGATGGAGTCTCATTATTGGGTGGAACTGACACACGGGGTGTCCTCTTCTTATCCCATCGATACTCCTTGTTATTCCCCGGGATCGGGTCTCTCTGCGATTGGATCATCTGGACACAGAAGTCACTTATTATGGATCACTATGATGGTGGGAAATGGATCTGATTGGTCAGAATGGTGGAGATTTTGCGGATTCATGGACCAGCATTGATGGATGATAATGTGACACAGCAAGATAGGTTGTCTCCAGAGCCCACCGCCATTTTTCCTGAGCTAATAATCACAGAGTTCGTCTTCATGTAACAATCCATCTTAAGATAAAATTCACTCGCCATTCATTCAAGTCAAGAGACATCACCAGACTGTTCTCATCGTCTCAGCATCCCGGCAATCACCGCCCGCCGACTCCCTCACAGGGTGCTTTTATTAGAAATCCCCCCAGGAAGTGATGTCACAGCACGTGACCTCCTCAATAGGAAGTGATGTCACAGCATGTGACCTCCTCCATAGGAAGTGACCTCCTCCATAGGAAGTGACCTCCTCCATAGGAAGTGATGTCACAGCATGTGACCTCCTCCATAGGAAGTGATGTCACAGCATGTGACCTCCTCCATAGGAAGTGACCTCCTCCATAGGAAGTGATGCCACAGCATGTGACCTCCTCCATAGGAAGTGACCTCCTCCATAGGAAGTGATGTCACAGCATGTGACCTCCTCCATAGTAAGTGATTTCACAGCATGTGACCTCCTCCATAGGAAGTGATGTCACAGCATGTGACCTCCTCCATAGGAAGTGATGTCACAGGGTGTGACCTCCTCTATAGGAAGTGATGTCACAGCATGTGACCTCCTCAATAGGAAGTGATGTCACAGCATGTGACCTCCTCCATAGGAAGTGACCTCCTCCATAGGAAGTGATGCCACAACATGTGACCTCCTCCATAGGAAGTGATGTCACAGGGTGTGACCTCCTTGATAGGAAGTGATGTCACAGCATGTGACCTCCTCCATAGGAAGTGACCTCCTCCATAGGAAGTGATGCCACAGCATGTGACCTCCTCCATAGGAAGTGAAGTCACAGCATGTGACCTCCTCCATAGGAAGTGATGTCACAGCATGTGACCTCCTCCATAGGAAGTGATGCCAGAGCATGTGACCTCCTCCATAGGAAGTGACCTCCTCCATAGGAAGTGATGTCACATCATGTGACCTTCTCCATAGGAAGTGATGTCACAGCATGTGACCTCCTCAATAGGAAGTGATGTCACAGCATGTGACCTCCTCCATAGGAAGTGACCTCCTCCATAGGAAGTGATGCCACAACATGTGACCTCCTCCATAGGAAGTGATGTCACAGGGTGTGACCTCCTCCATAGGAAGTGATATCACAGCATGTGACCTCCTCCATAGGAAGTGACCTCCTCCATAGGAAGTGATGTCACAGGGTGTGACCTCCTCCATAGGAAGTGATGTCACAGCATGTGACCTCCTCCATAGGAAGTGATGTCACAGCATGTGACCTCCTCAATAGGAAGTGATGTCACAGCATGTGACCTCCTCCATAGGAAGTGATGCCACAGCATGTGACCTCCTCCATAGGAAGTGATGTCACAGGGTGGGACCTCCTCCATAGGAAGTGATGCCACAGCATGTGACCTCCTCCATAGGAAGTGATGCCACAGCATGTGACCTCCTCCATAGGAAGTGAAGTCACAGCATGTGACCTCCTTCATAGGAAGTGATGTCACAGCATGTGACCTCCTCCATAGGAAGTGATGCCAGAGCATGTGACCTCCTCCATAGGAAGTGACCTCCTCCATAGGAAGTGATGTCACATCATGTGACCTCCTCCATAGGAAGTGACCTCCTCCATAGGAAGTGATGTCACCGCATGTGACGTACTTCATAGGAAGTGACCTCCTCCATAGGAAGTGATGCCGCAGCATGTGACCTCCTTCATAGGACGTGACCTTCTCCATAGGAAGTGATGTCACAGGGTGGGACCTCCTCCATAGGAAGTGATGTCACAGGGTGTGACCTCCTCGATAGGAAGTGATGTCACAGCATGTGACCTCCTCCATAGGAAGTGACCTCCTCCATAGGAAGTGATGCCACAGCATGTGACCTCCTCCATAGGAAGTGATGTCACAGGGTGTGACCTCCTCCATAAGAAGTGATGTCACAGCATGTGACCTCCTCAATAGGAAGTGATGTCACAGCATGTGACCTCCTCCATAGGAAGTGATGCCACAGCATGTGACCTCCTCCATAGGAAGTGATGTCACAGGGTGTGACCTCCTCCATAGGAAGTGATGCCACAGCATGTGACCTCCTCCATAGGAAGTGATGTCACAGCATGTAACCTCCTCCATAGGAAATGACCTCCTCCATAGGAAGTGATGTCACAGCATGTGACCTCCTTCATAGGAAGTGATGCCACAGCATGTGACCTCCTTCATAGGAAGTGATGTCACAGCATGTGACCTCCTCCATAGGAAGTGATGCCAGAGCATGTGACCTCCTCCATAGGAAGTGACCTCCTCCATAGGAAGTGATGTCACATCATGTGACCTCCTCCATAGGAAGTGATGTCACAGCATGTGACCTCCTTCATAGGAAGTGATGCCACAGCATGTGACCTCCTCCATAGGAAGTGATGTCACAGCATGTGACCTCCTTCATAGGAAGTGATGCCACAGCATGTGACCTCCTCCATAGGAAGTCATGTCACAGCATGTGACCTCCTTGATAGGAAGTGATGTCACAGCATGTGACCTACTTCATAGGAAGTGACCTCCTCCATAGGAAGTGATGCCACAGCATGTGACCTCCTCCATAGGAAGTGATGTCACAGCATGTGACCTCCTCTATAGGAAGTGACCTCCTCCATAGGAAGTGATGTCACCGCATGTGACGTACTTCATAGGAAGTGACCTCCTCCATAGGAAGTGAGCCGCAGCATGTGACCTCCTTCATAGGACGTGACCTTCTCCATAGGAAGTGATGTCACAGGGTGGGACCTCCTCCATAGGAAGTGATGTCACAGGGTGTGACCTCCTCGATAGGAAGTGATGTCACAGCATGTGACCTCCTCCATAGGAAGTGACCTCCTCCATAGGAAGTGATGCCACAGCATGTGACCTCCTCCATAGGAAGTGATGCCACAGCATGTGACCTCCTCCATAGGAAGTGATGCCACAGCATGTGACCTCCTCCATAGGAAGTGATGCCACAGCATGTGACCTCCTCCATAGGAAGTGATGTCACAGGGTGTGACCTCCTCCATAGGAAGTGATGCCACAGCATGTGACCTACTTCATAGGAAGTGACCTCCTCCATAGGAAGTGATGCCACAGCATGTGACCTCCTCCATAGGAAGTGACCTCCTCCATAGGAAGTGATACCACAGCATGTGACCTCCTCTATAGGAAGTGACCTCCTCCATAGGAAGTGATGTCACCGCATGTGACCTCCGCCATAGGAAGTGATGTCACAGCATGTGACCTCCTCCATAGGAAGTGATGTCACAGCATGTGACCTCCTTCATAGGAAGTGACCTTCTCCATAGGAAGTGATGTCACAGCATGTGACATACTTTATAGGAAGTGACCTCCTCCATAGGAAGTGATGCCGCAGCATGTGACCTCCTTCATAGGAAGTGACCTTCTCCATAGGAAGTGATGTCACAGCATGTGACGTACTTTATAGGAAGTGACCTCCTCCATAGGAAGTGATGTCACCGCATGTGACCTCCTCCATAGGAAGTGATGTCACCGCATGTGACCTCCTCCATAGGAAGTGAAGTCACAGCATGTGACCTCCTCCATAGGAAGTGAAGTCACAGCATGTGACCTCCTCCATAGGAAGTGATGTCACAGCATGTGACCTCCTCCATAGGAAGTGATGTCACAGCATGTAACCTCCTCCATAGGAAGTGACCTCCTCCATAGGAAGTGATGTCACAGCATGTGACCTCCTCCATAGGAAGTGATGTCACAGCATGTAACCTCCTCCATAGGAAGTGACCTCCTCCATAGGAAGTGATGTCACAGCATGTGACCTCCTTCATAGGAAGTGATGCCACAGCATGTGACCTCCTCCATAGGAAGTCATGTCACAGCATGTGACCTCCTCCATAGGAAGTCATGTCACAGCATGTGACCTACTTCATAGGAAGTGACCTCCTCCATAGGAAGTGATGCCACAGCATGTGACCTCCTCCATAGGAAGTGACCTCCTCCATAGGAAGTGATACCACAGCATGTGACCTCCTCTATAGGAAGTGACCTCCTCCATAGGAAGTGATGTCACCGCATGTGACCTCCGCCATAGGAAGTGATGTCACAGCATGTGACCTCCTCCATAGGAAGTGATGTCACAGCATGTGACCTCCTTCATAGGAAGTGACCTTCTCCATAGGAAGTGATGTCACAGCATGTGACATACTTTATAGGAAGTGACCTCCTCCATAGGAAGTGATGCCGCAGCATGTGACCTCCTTCATAGGAAGTGACCTTCTCCATAGGAAGTGATGTCACAGCATGTGACGTACTTTATAGGAAGTGACCTCCTCCATAGGAAGTGATGTCACCGCATGTGACCTCCTCCATAGGAAGTGATGTCACCGCATGTGACGTACTTTATAGGAAGTGACCTCCTCCATAGGAAGTGATGTCACCGCATGTGACCTCCTCCATAGGAAGTGACCTCCTCCATAGGAAGTGATGTCACCGCATGTGACCTCCTCCATAGGAAGTGACCTCCTCCATAGGAAGTGATGTCACCGCATGTGACCTCCTCCATAGGAAGTGACCTCCTCCATAGGAAGTGATGTCACCGCATGTGACCTCCTCCATAGGAAGTGATGTCACCGCATGTGACCTCCTCCATAGGAAGTGACCTCCTCCATAGAAAGTGATGTCACCGCATGTGACCTCCTCCATAGGAAGTGATGTCACCGCATGTGACCTCCTCCATAGGAAGTGATGTCACCGCATGTGACCTCCTCCATAGGAAGTGACCTCCTCCATAGGAAGTGATGTCACCGCATGTGACCTCCTCCATAGGAAGTATATAAGGGGAACATCTTCGGTATATGATCTTAAATATGTTGCCACCACCCCTGGTAGACAAAGAAAAAGAGTTCGAGGGATCCCCCGAAGTGGGGCTTTGAAGGCAACAAGAATTTATAATGTTTTATACAAAATATATGATTTTATTTATAAATATCAAGGTATCAAAAAACACAAAAGTTAAAAGAAACAATGAATATACAACTTATAAATGATCCACGTGGTAAGTACCAGGCCCTACGCGTTTCGGGTATTCCCTTCTTCAGGGGCCGAAGTCTGTATGGGATCAATCAAGATGCTTTTAAAGTTGCAGATCATTAGGCAGGTGTATCAACCATGGCGTGGAGATTTCCAAGATGGAAAAGAAATAGGAAGACCTGGGTGCTGTGTTTCACTCGGCCACCTGGACAAAAAATTGTCACAAAACAATATACTGTCATGAGGATGTAAACAGGAGCAGCATAGCAAGCCTTCTGCCATGCCATGTTGTTTTGTGACAATTTTTGGTCCAGGTGGCCGAGTGAAACACAGCACCCAGGTCTTCCTATTTCTTTTCCATCTTGGAAATCTCCACGCCATGGTTGATACACCTGCCTAATGATCTGCAACTTTAAAAGCATCTTGATTGATCCCATACAGACTTCGGCCCCTGAAGAAGGGAATACCCGAAACGCGTAGGGCCTGGTACTTACCACGTGGATCATTTATAAGTTGTATATTCATTGTTTCTTTTAACTTTTGTGTTTTTTGATACCTTGATATTTATAAATAAAATCATATATTTTGTATAAAACATTATAAATTCTTGTTGCCTTCAAAGCCCCACTTCGGGGGATCCCTCAAACTCTTTTTCCTCCATAGGAAGTGATGTCACCGCATGTGACCTCCTCCATAGGAAGTGATGTCACCGCATGTGACCTCCTCCATAGGAAGTGATGCCGCAGCATGTGACCTCCTTCATAGGAAGTGACCTCCTCCATAGGAAGTGACCTCCACCCAGCAGATGACCAAATAAGGATTTCCCTTCCAACAGGGTTATTTAAATACATACAATACATGAATACAATACAACAACACGATACGATACAATAATAATACAATAACCAATGAACTCCTGATGAGGGGATCTTATCTGCAGGCGCATGCTCACGTCACCCCCTCAATGTTGATCAGACATACAGAGATGAGAAGAGTGTACATCCGCTAAACCGATAATGCGTTTGCAGAGAGGAAACGCCCCCACCAGGCGAACGTCTGTGCATCACACAGGGGCCCTCTCACCCGCCGACACCCCCACTCCGCAAACACCCCTCTCCAAATCAGGAAGTGTATCTCACCCAGCGTCAGTCCCCCCCAGTCAGCTCTTTAGAGCGGGAAAACTGACACTGGGTGACACTATGACAATACTACATTTATGAAATGGAGGAATTGTATTTCATGGATGGTCAGGACCCTGTGCAGGAGAGAATCCCACTTCCCAGATCTGTATGACTGTCATTATAGCACCAACATAGTCCATAGCCCTGTACACAAGGCATGCATCACTGTCCTGTCATTCTTGGCACCAGAGGAGCTTACACTCCAATGTCCCCCCCACAGTCACACACTAGTAGCGCAGTGATCGGTGATGTTGGGGGTTGTATACGGGATCTTGTGATATAAACTGTCAGGAGATCTCAGATTATTTATATGTATTTTATATCAATAATAAAATCTGAACTCCGGGATAATGAATCCATCGGTCATGTGACTTCCGGAATCTTCTCCCAGATCTGTGCCATCATCCAATGTGAGACTTCCTGTAATAAAGACCGCCCACTGCTGCTCTCTCCTTGTGCAGAGGGACTGGTCTTGTCTCCACCCCCTCCTGTAGTTATTGTAGCCTGCTGAGCCCTTCCCACAGCTCAGCTCTCTGTACTTGTGTGGTCCTGTCTCCACCCCCTCCTGTTGTTTTCTGCAGTGGGTGGAGCATGCTGGGCCCCTCCCACAGCTCTGCTCTCTGAAAAGGCTATGTAACTGGTAATTTCTCCAGGTAATATCTGGGTTTGTAGAGTCATTGGGGGCACATAGGTGGGATGTAGAGACATTGGGGGCATTTAGATGGGATGTAGAGGTATTGGGGGCACATAGTTGGGATGAAGAGGCATTGGGGCACATAAATGAGATGTAGAGGTATTGGGGGCACATAGATGGGATGTAGAGGCATTGGGGCACATAGATGGGATGTAGAGGCATTGGGGCACATAGATGAGTTGTAGAGGTATTGGGGGCACATAGATGGGATGTAGAGGCATTGGGGGCACATAAGTGGGATGTAGAGGCATCGGGGGCACATAGATGGGATGTAGAGGTATTGGGGGCACATAGATGGGATGTAGAGGCTTTGGGGGCACATAGATGGGATGTAGAGGCTTTGGGGGCACATAGATGGGATGTAGAGGCATTAGGGGCACATAGATGGGATGTAGAGGCTTTGGGGGCACATAGATGGGATGTAGAGGCTTTGGGGGCACATAGATGGGATGTAGAGGCTTTGGGGGCACATAGATGGGATGTAGAGGCATTGGGGGCACATAGATGGGATGTAGAGGCTTTGGGGGCACATAGATGGGATGTAGAGGCATTAGGGGCACATAGATGGGATGTAGAGGCTTTGGGGGCACATAGATGGGATGTAGAGGCGTTGGGGGCACATAGATGGGATGTAGAGGCATTAGGGGCACATAGATGGGATGTAGAGGCTTTGGGGGCACATAGATGGGATGTAGAGGCTTTGGGGGCACATAGATGGGATGTAGAGGTATTGGGGGCACATAGATGGGATGTAGAGGCTTTGGGGGCACATAGATGGGATGTAGAGGCTTTGGGGGCACATAGATGGGATGTAGAGGCTTTGGGGGCACATAGATGGGATGTAGAGGCTTTGGGGGCACATAGATGGGATGTAGAGGCTTTGGGGGCACATAGATGGGATGTAGAGGTATTGGGGGCACATAGATGGGATGTAGAGGCATTATGGGCACATAGATGGGATGTAGAGGCTTTGGGGGGAACATAGATGGGATGTAGAGGCTTTGGGGGCACATAGATGGGATTTGGTTCTGAGGCATGATGGGTAATATTTCTTCTCTTCCAGAACATGAAGTCGTCTACAAGACTCGGGACGGTTACGTCTTCAAACTAAACGTAGAAAGCAGTGAGATGTCCACACTTCTGGAGAACTCCACCTTTGTAAGTTCCACAAATCTCTGGACCAAGATTATCACTGCGGGGGGGGGTCAGACATAGTGATGAGGGACAAAGATTATCACCCCGGGCGGGGGTCCTGACTGGCGGGGAATATAAACAAACAGAAGGGATAAGGTTAGGGTGTAAAAAATGTATTTGGTCCCCCAGAATTCATCCTTTATGTCTAGTATGGATTTTAGGGGGACTACTGGAAAACACAAGTGTGTTGGGTCCCCCCAAATTACAAACCAGACCATAATGGAGGACTCCGTCCACAGTATAATGGAGGACTTGGTTCATAGTATAATGGAGGGCTCAGTCCCCCACATACTTCCTGGAGTCCCCCAGAGCTCCTTGGTGTCCCCCCGGAGGCGCCATCATAGTTTTATGAATATTGGACCCGGCAGTATAGAATGTAGATGTTCCTCGGCCACCTTCCCTCCCCCGCTCATTCCACCTCTTCCTCTTGTTTTCTCCTCCAGGTGACATTCAAAGCATCTCACCATTCCGTGTCCCCCGACCTGAGATACGTCCTGCTGGCCTACGATGTCCGACAGGTGAGGGATTTCTATTGTCTCCTCCCATCCGCTCAGCCGATCCCTTCCGTCCAATCACCACCTTCCTATTCATAAGGATGATGTATGATGAGGGTGTGTTTGCATTCGGTTGGTGTGTTTGGGGACCCGGGTCCTGCCCCAGGGGAGTGTTTGGGGACCCGGGTCCTGCCCCAGGGGAGTGTTTGGGGACCCGGGTCCTGCCCCAGGGGGGAGTGTTTGGGGACCCGGGTCCTGCCCCAGGGGGGAGTGTTTGGGGACCCGGGTCCTGCCCCAGGGGGAGTGTTTGGGGACCCGGGTCCTGCCCCAGGGGGAGTGTTTGGGGACCCCGGGTCCTGCCCCAGGGGGAGTGTTTGGGGACCCCGGGTCCTGCCCCAGGGGAGTGTTTGGGGACCCGGGTCCTGCCCCAGGGGGGAGTGTTTGGGGACCGGGGTCCTGCCCCAGGGGGGAGTGTTTGGGGACCCATGTCCTGCCCCAAGGGAGTGTTTGGGGACCCGGGTCCTGCCCCAGGGGGAGTGTTTGGGGACCCGGGTCCTGCCCCAGGGGGAGTGTTTGGGGACCCCGGGTCCTGCCCCAGGGGGAGTGTTTGGGGACCCCGGGTCCTGCCCCAGGGGAGTGTTTGGGGACCCGGGTCCTGCCCCAGGGGGGAGTGTTTGGGGACCGGGGTCCTGCCCCAGGGGGGAGTGTTTGGGGACCCATGTCCTGCCCCAAGGGAGTGTTTGGGGACCCGGGTCCTGCCCCAGGGGACATGTATCAATGCAAAAAAAAAGTTTTAAAACGAGCAGTGAAATATTTCTTACCTGGGGGGTGTATAGTATGCCTGTAAAGTAGCGCATGTTTCCTGTACATAGAACTGTCCCTGCACAAAATGTCATTTCTGAAGGAAAAAAGTCATTTATAATCACTCGCGGCTATAATGAAATGTCGAGTCCCGACAATACAGATCAAAGTCATTGAAAAAACAGTTGGGGTCCCCCCCAGTCCATTTCCAGGCCCCTTGGGTCTTGTATGAATATTAAGGGAAACCCTGAACCAAAAATATTAAAGGGGGACCCTGCGCCAAAATAATTCTGGTCCATGGTGCTGGTCCATGGTGCTGGTCCATGGTGCTGGTCCATGGTGTGGGTCCATGGCGTTGGTCCATGGCGTTGGTCCATGGCGTTGGTCCATGGTGCTGGTCCATGGCGTTGGTCCATGGCGCTGGTCCATGGTGTTGGTCCATGGTGCTGGTCCATGGTGTTGGTCCATGGTGCTGGTCCATGGTGCCGATCCATGGTGCCGATCCATGGCGTTGGTCCATGGTGCCGATCCATGGCGTTGGTCCATGGTGCCGGTCCATGGTGCCGGTCCATGGTGTTGGTCCATGGCGTTGGTCCATGGTGCTGGTCCATGGTGTTGGTTCATGGTGCTGGTCCATGGTGCTGGTCCATGGTGTTGGTCCATGGTGTTGGTCCATGGTGTTGGTCCATGGTGTTGGTCCATGGTGCTGGTCCATAGTGCGGGTCCATGGTGTTGGTCCATGGTGCTGGTCCATGGTGCTGGTCCATGGTGCTGGTCCTGGTCTATAGTGCCGATCCATGGTGCCGGTCCATGGTGCTGGTCCATGGCGTTGGTCCATGGCGCCATTCCATGGTGCTGGTCCATGGCGCTGGTCTATGGTGCTGATCCATGGCATTGGTCCATGGTGCTGGTCCATGGTGTCGGTCCATGGTGTCGGTCCATGGTGCTGGTCCATGGTGTCGGTCCATGGTGTCGGTCCATGGTGCTGGTCCATGGTGCCGATCCATGGCATTGGTTCATGGTGCCGGTCCATGATGCCGGTCCATGGTGCCGGTCCATGGTGCTGGTCCATGGTGTTGGTCCATGGTGCTGGTCTATGGTGCCGATCCATGGCATTGGTCCATGGCGCCAGTCCATGGTGTTGGTCCATGGTGCTGGTCCATGGTGCCGATCCATGGTGCTGGTCCATGGTGCCGATCCATGGTGCCGATCCATGGTGCCGATCCATGGCATTGGTCCATGATGCCGGTCCATGATGCCGGTCCATGGTGCCGGTCCATGGTGCCGGTCCATGGTGCTGGTCCATGGTGCTGGTCCATGGCGTTGGTCCATGGCACTGGTCCATGGTGTTGGTCCATGGTGCTGGTCCATGGTCCTGGTCTATAGTGCCGATCCATGGTGCCGGTCCATGGTGCCGGTCCATGGTGCTGGTCCATGGCGTTGGTCCATGGCGCCATTCCATGGCGCCGGTCCATGGTGCTGGTCCATGGCGCCGGTCCATGGTGCTGGTCTATGGTGCTGATCCATGGCATTGGTCCATGGCGCCAGTCCATGGTGTTGGTCCATGGTGTTGGTCCATGGTGCCGATCCATGGCGTTGGTCCATGGTGCCGGTCCATGATGCCGGTCCATGGTGCCGGTCCATGGTGCTGGTCCATGGTGCTGGTCCATGGCGTTGGTCCATGGCGTTGGTCCATGGTGCAGGTCCATGGTGCTGGTCCATGGCGTTGGTCCATGGCGTTGGTCCATGGTGCAGGTCCATGGTGCTGATCCATGGTGCCGATCCATGGCGTTGGTCCATGATGCCGGTCCATGGTGCTGGTCCATGGTGCTGGTCCATGGTGCTGGTCCATGGTGCTGGTCCATGGTGCTGGTCTATGGTGCTGGTCCATGGTGCTGGTCTATGGTGCAGGTCCTTGGTGCTGGTCCATGGTGCCGATCCATGGCTGGTCCATGGTGCCGGTCCATGGCGCTGGTCCATGGTGCCGGTCCATGGTGTTGGTCCATGGTGCCGGTCCATGGTGTTGGTCCATGGTGCTGGTCCATGGTGCCGGTCCATGGTCCTGGTCTATAGTGCCGATCCATGGTGCCGGTCCATGGCGCCGGTCCATGGTGCTGGTCCATGGCGCCGGTCCATGGAGCTGGTCTATGGTGCCGATCCATGGCGTTGGTCCATGGTGCCGGTCCATGGCGCTGGTCGATGGCGTTGGTCCATGGTGCTGGTCCATGGTGCCGATCCATGGCATTGGTCCATGGTGCCGGTCCATGGCGCTGGTCGATGGCGTTGGTCCATGGTGCCGGTCCATGGTGCTGATCCATGGTGCCGATCCATGGCGTTGGTCCATGGTGCCGGTCCATGGTGCCGATCCATGGCACTCGTCCATGGTGCCGGTCCATGATGCCGGTCCATGACGCTGGTCCATGGTGCCGATCCATGGCGTTGGTCCATGGTGCCGGTCCATGGTGCCGGTCCATGGTGCCGATCCATGGCACTGGTCCATGGTGCCGGTCCATGATGCCGGTCCATGGTGCGGGTCCATGGTGTTGGTCCATGGTGCCGATCCATGGCGTTGGTCCATGGTGCCGGTCCATGGCGTTGGTCCATGGTGCCGATCCATGGCGTTGGTCCATGGTGCCGATCCATGGCGTTGGTCCATGGTGCCGGTCCATGGCGCTGGTCGATGGCGTTGGTCCATGGTGCTGGTCCATGGTGTTGGTCCATGGTGCCGATCCATGGCGTTGGTCCATGGTGCCGATCCATGGCATTGGTCCATGGTGCCGGTCCATGGCGCTGGTCGATGGTGCTGGTCCATGGTGTTGGTCCATGGTGTTGGTCCATGGTGTTGGTCCATGGTGCTGGTCCATGGTGTTGGTCCATGGTGCTGGTCCATGGTGTTGGTCCATGGCTTTGGTCCATGGTCCTGGTCTATAGTGCCGGTCCATGGTGCCGGTCCATGGTGCCGGTCCATGGTGCCGGTCCATGGCGTTGGTCCATGGCGCCGGTCCATGGCGCCGGTCCATGGTGCCGGTCCATGGCGCTGGTCCATGGCGCCGGTCCATGGTGCTGGTCTATGGTGCCGATCCATGGCATTGGTCCATGGTGCTGGTCCATGGCGTTGGTCCATGGCGCCGGTCCATGGTGTTGGTCCATGGTGTTGGTCCATGGTGCTGGTCCATGGTGCCGATCCATGGCGTTGGTCCATGGAGCCGGTCCATGATGCCGGCCCATGGTGCCGGTCCATGGTGCCGGTCCATTGTGCCGGTCCATGGCGTTGGTCCATGGTGCAGGTCCATGGTGTTGGTCCATTGTGCCGATCCATGGCGTTGGTCCATGGTGCCGATCCATGGCATTGGTCCATGGTGCCGGTCCATGGCGCTGGTCCATGGTGTTGGTCCATGGTGCTGGTCCATGGTGCTGGTCCATGGTGCTGGTCCATGGTGCTGGTCCATGGTGCCGATCCATGGCGCCGGTCCATGGTGCTGGTCTATGGTGCCGATCCATGGCATTGGTCCATGATGCCGGTCCATGATGCCGGTCCATGGTGCCGGTCCATGGTGCTGGTCCATGGTGCTGGTCCATGGCGTTGGTCCATGGTGCTGGTCCATGGTGCTGGTCCATGGTGTTGGTCCATGGCTTTGGTCCATGGTCCTGGTCTATAGTGCCGGTCCATGGTGCCGGTCCATGGTGCCGGTCCATGGTGCTGGTCCATGGTGCTGGTCCATGGCGCCGGTCCATGGTGCCGGTCCATGGCGCTGGTCCATGGCGCCGGTCCATGGTGCTGGTCCATGGCGCCGGTCCATGGTGTTGGTCCATGGTGTTGGTCCATGGTGCTGGTCCATGGTGCCGATCCATGGCGTTGGTCCATGGTGCCGGTCCATGATGCCGGCCCATGGTGCCGGTCCATGGTGCTGGTCCATGGCGTTGGTCCATGGCATTGGTCCATGGTGTTGGTCTATGGTGTTGGTCTATGGTGTTGGTCTATGGCGTTGGTCCATGGCGCCGATCCATGGCGTTGGTCCATGGTGCCGGTCCATGATGCCGGTCCATGGTGCTGGTCCATGGTGTTGGTCCATGGTGCTGGTCCATGGTGCTGGTCCATGGTGTTGGTCCATGGCGTTGGTCCATGGTGCCGGTCCATGATGCCGGTCCATGGTGTTGGTCCATGGTGTTGGTCCATGGTGCTGGTCCATGGTGCCGATCCATGGTGTTGGTCCATGGTGCTGGTCCATGGTGCCGATCCATGGCGTTGGTCCATGGTGCCGGTCCATGATGCCGGTCCATGGTGTTGGTCCATGGCGTTGGTCAATGGTGCCGGTCCATGGTGCTGGTCCATGGTGCTGGTCCATGGTGCTGGTCCATGGCGTTGGTCCATGGCGTTAGTCCATGGCGCCGGTCCATGGTGTTGGTTCATGGTGTTGGTCCATGGTGCTGGTCCATGGTGCCGATCCATGGTGCCGGTCCATGATGCCGGTCCATGGTGTTGGTCCATGGCATTGGTCCATGGTGCCGGTCCATGGTGTTGGTCTATGGTGTTGGTCCATGGCGTTGGTCCATGGCGCCGGTCCATGGTGCTGGTCCATGGTGCCGATCCATGGTGCCGATCCATGGTGCCGATCCATGGCATTGGTCCATGGTGCCGGTCCATGATGCCGGTCCATGGTGTTGGTCCATGGTGTTGGTCCATGGTGCTGGTCCATGGTGCTGGTCCATGGTGCTGGTCCATGGTGCCGAACCATGGCGTTGGTCCATGGTGCAGGTCCATGATGCCGGTCCATGGTGTTGGTCCTTGGTCCTGTTCCTTGGTCCTGGTCTATCGTGCCAATCCATGGTGCCGGTCCATGGTGTTTGTCCTTGGTCCTGGTCTATAGTGCCGATCCATGGTGCCGGTCCATGATGCTGGTCCATGGTGCTGGTCCATGGTGTTGGTCCATGGTGCCGATCCATGGCGTTGGTCCATGGTGCCGGTCCATGATGCCGGTCCATGGTGCGGGTCCATGGTGTTGGTCCATGATGCCGGTCCTTGGTCCTGTTCCTTGGTCCTGGTCTATAGTGCCGATCCATGGTGCCGGTCCATGGTGTTGGTCCTTGGTCCTGGTCTATAGTGCCGATCCATGGTGCTGGTCCATGGTGCCGGTCCATGGTGTTGGTCCTTGGCGATGGTCCATGGCGCTGGTCCATGGTGCTGGTCCATGGTGCTGGTCCATGGTGTTGGTCCATGGTGCCGATCCATGGCGTTGGTCCATGGTGCCGGTCCATGATGCCGGTCCATGGTGCTGGTCCATGGTGCCGATCCATGGCGTTGGTCCATGGTGCCGGTCCATGATGCCGGTCCATGGTGCTAGTCCATGGTGTTGGTCCATGATGCCGGTCCATGGTGTTGGTCCTTGGTCCTGTTCCTTGGTCCTGGTCTATAGTGCCGATCCATGGTGCCGGTCCATGGTGTTGGTCCTTGGTCCTGGTCTATAGTGCCGATCCATGGTGCCGGTCCATGGTGTTGGTCCTTGGCGATGGTCCATGGCGCTGGTCCATGGTGCTGGTCCATGGTGCTGGTCCATGGTGCTGGTCCATGGTGTTGGTCCATGGTGCCGATCCATGGCGTTGGTCCATGGTGCCGGTCCATGATGCCGGTCCATGGTGCTGGTCCATGGTGTTGGTCCATGATGCCGGTCCATGGTGTTGGTCCTTGGTCCTGTTCCTTGGTCCTGGTCTATAGTGCCGATCCATGGTGCCGGTCCATGGTGTTGGTCCTTGGTCCTGGTCTATAGTGCCGATCCATGGTGCTGGTCCATGGTGTTGGTCCATGATGCCGGTCCATGGTGTTGGTCCTTGGTCCTGTTCCTTGGTCCTGGTCTATAGTGCCGATCCATGGTGCCGGTCCATGGTGTTGGTCCTTGGTCCTGGTCTATAGTGCCGATCCATGGTGCCGGTCCATGGTGTTGGTCCTTGGTCCTGGTCTATGGTGCCGTTCCATGGCGCTCACAATAAGAAGGTTTCTCGTAGCGGCCGCGGGGGAAGGGCCGGTCTTCTGAGGGATTTCGGAGGAAGTGCCGCCATCTTGCAGACTTTTTCCGCATTATAAAGAAGTTCATTTCTGGTTGCTGATCGACATATGAAATCCATTTCTTGAGCTGATCCCGCTTCCCGCCATGATGTCTAGAGAGACGTGCGCTGCGCCGCGGTGACGACCCCCCTCCGCTGACTCAATGTAATTGACACCGCTCGCCACTAACGACATATTTCAGACCTCGGGGCGAAATCCATTTCCAGAGCCGGGAAATCAAAGGGCAGAAATGTTTCTTTTGTTTAATACGCGCCATAAAAATCCCATCATGACTCTCGGCGCTCCGACATTCCAAAATGAAAAATGTGAGCGTGTGCGGAGGGAGCGAGCGATGATCGTGGGCCGCCACTTCATTTTCCTGCCGCACCGAGGTGACCGGCGAGCTTTCATTATACGTGCCGGGGGAGGGGAACATGAGATAAACGCTGGAGAGAGAGGCCTGACCCCCCCACGAGGATTACCGGGGGAGGGGGACATGAGATAAACGCTGGAGAGAGAGGCATGCCCCCCCACGAGGATTACCGGGGGAAGGGAACGTGAGATAAACACTGGAGAGAGAGGCATGACCCCCCCACGAGGATTACCGGGGGAAGGGAACGTGAGATTACCGCTGGAGAGAGAGGCCTGACCCCCCCCACGAGGATTACCGGGGGGAAGGGAACGTGAGATAAACACTGGAGAGAGAGGCCTGACCCCCCCACGAGGATTACCGGGGAAAGGGAACGTAAGATTACCGCTGGAGAGAGAGGCCTGACCCCCCCCACGAGGATTACCGGGGGGAAGGGAACGTGAGATTACCGCTGGAGAGAGAGGCCTGACCCCCCCACGAGGATTACCAGAGGAGGGGAACGTGAGATAAACGCTGGAGAGAGAGGCATGACCCCCCCCCCCACGAGGATTACCGGGGGAAGGGAACGTGAGATAAACGCTGGAGAGAGAGGCATGACCCCCCCACGAGGATTACTGGGGGAGGGGAACATGAGATAAACGCTGGAGAGAGAGAGGCCTGACCCCCCTACGAGGATTACTGGGGGAGGGGAACATGAGATAAATGCTGGAGAGAGAGGCCTGACCCCCCCTACGAGGATTACTGGGGGAGGGGAACGTGAGATAAACGCTGGAAAGAGAGGCATTAACCCCCCCTACGAGGATTACCGGGGGAAGGGAACGTGAGATAAACGCTGGAAAGAGAGGCATGACCCCCCCCCCACGAGGATTACCGGGGGAAGGGAACGTGAGATAAACACTGGAGAGAGAGGCATGACCCCCCCACGAGGATTACCGGGGGAAGGGAACGTGAGATTACCGCTGGAGAGAGAGGCCTGACCCCCCCCACGAGGATTACCAGAGGAGGGGAACGTGAGATAAACGCTGGAGAGAGAGGCCTGACCCCCCCCCCACGAGGATTACCGGGGGAAGGGAACGTGAGATAACCGCTGGAGAGAGAGGCCTGACCCCCCCCACGAGGATTACCGGGGGAAGGGAATGTGAGATTACCGCTGGAGAGAGAGGCCTGACCCCCCCCACGAGGATTACCAGAGGAGGGGAACGTGAGATAAACGCTGGAGAGAGGCCTGACCCCCCCCCACGAGGATTACCGGGGGAAGGGAACGTGAGATAAACGCTGGAGAGAGAGGCATGACCCCCCCACGAGGATTACCAGAGGAGGGGAACGTGAGATAAACGCTGGAGAGAGGCCTGACCCCCCCCCACGAGGATTACCGGGGGAGGGGAACATGAGATAAACGCTGGAGAGAGAGAGGCCTGACCCCCCTACGAGGATTACTGGGGGAGGGGAACATGAGATAAACGCTGGAGAGAGAGGCCTGACCCCCCCTACGAGGATTACTGGGGGAGGGGAACGTGAGATAAACGCTGGAAAGAGAGGCATTAACCCCCCCTACGAGGATTACCGGGGGAAGGGAACGTGAGATAAACGCTGGAAAGAGAGGCATGACCCCCCCCCCACGAGGATTACCGGGGGAAGGGAACGTGAGATAAACACTGGAGAGAGAGGCATGACCCCCCCACGAGGATTACCGGGGGAAGGGAACGTGAGATTACCGCTGGAGAGAGAGGCCTGACCCCCCCCACGAGGATTACCAGAGGAGGGGAACGTGAGATAAACGCTGGAGAGAGAGGCCTGACCCCCCCCCCACGAGGATTACCGGGGGAAGGGAACGTGAGATAACCGCTGGAGAGAGAGGCCTGACCCCCCCCACGAGGATTACCAGAGGAGGGGAACGTGAGATAAACGCTGGAGAGAGAGGCCTGACCCCCCCCCCCACGAGGATTACCGGGGGAAGGGAACGTGAGATAAACGCTGGAGAGAGAGAGGCCTGACCCCCCCACGAGGATTACCGGGGGAAGGGAATGTGAGATTACCGCTGGAGAGAGAGGCCTGACCCCCCCCACGAGGATTACCAGAGGAGGGGAACGTGAGATAAACGCTGGAGAGAGGCCTGACCCCCCCCCACGAGGATTACCGGGGGAAGGGAACGTGAGATTACCGCTGGAGAGAGAGGCCTGACCCCCCCCACGAGGATTACCAGAGGAGGGGAACGTGAGATAAACGCTGGAGAGAGGCCTGACCCCCCCCCACGAGGATTACCAGAGGAGGGGAACGTGAGATAAACGCTGGAGAGAGGCCTGACCCCCCCCACGAGGATTACCAGAGGAGGGGGACATGAGATAATCGCTGGAGAGAGAGGCCTGACCCCCCCCCCCCACGAGGATTACCGGGGGAAGGGAACGTGAGATAAACGCTGGAGAGAGAGAGGCCTGACCCCCCCACGAGGATTACCAGAGGAGGGGAACGTGAGATAAACGCTGGAGAGAGGCCTGACCCCCCCCACGAGGATTACCAGAGGAGGGGGACATGAGATAATCGCTGGAGAGAGAGGCCTGACCCCCCCCCCCCACGAGGATTACCAGAGGAGGGGAACGTGAGATAAACGCTGGAGAGAGGCCTGACCCCCCCCACGAGGATTACCAGAGGAGGGGGACATGAGATAATCGCTGGAGAGAGAGGCCTGACCCCCCCCCCCCCACGAGGATTACCGGGGGAAGGGAACGTGAGATAAACGCTGGAGAGAGAGAGGCCTGACCCCCCCACGAGGATTACCGGGGGAAGGGAACGTGAGATAAACGCTGGAGAGAGAGGCATGACCCCCCCACGAGGATTACCGGAACATGAGATACACGCTGGAGAGAGAGAGGCCTGACCCCCCCACGAGGATTACCGGGGGAAGGGAACGTGAGATAAACGCTGGAGAGAGAGGCCTGACCCCCCCACGAGGATTACCGGAACATGAGATAAACGCTGGAGAGAGAGGCCTGACCCCCCCACGAGGATTACCGGGGGAAGGGAATGTGAGATAAACGCTGGAGAGAGAGAGGCCTGACCCCCCCCACGAGGATTACCGGGGGAAGGGAACGTGAGATAAACGCTGGAGAGAGAGGCCTGACCCCCCCACGAGGATTACCGGGGGAAGGGAACGTGAGATAAACGCTGGAGAGAGAGAGGCCTGACCCCCCCCATGAGGATTACCGGGGGGAAGGGAACGTGAGATAAACGCTGGAGAGAGAGAGGCCTGACCCCCCCACGAGGATTACCGGGGGAAGGGAACGTGAGATAAACGCTGGAGAGAGAGAGGCCTGACCCCCCCACGAGGATTACCGGGGGAAGGGAACGTGAGATAAACGCTGGAGAGAGAGAGGCCTGACCCCCCCACGAGGATTACCGGAGGAGGCCAGAGCTGCCGATCGACCTTCACTTACCAGACAGGTCGGTCCAAGATCCCCCAATACATATTATGACCCGAGGAGACCACAGCAACCAATCACCTTCATCACCAGACCAGCCAGTCCAAGATCCACCAATACATGACCAGAGGTCACCACAGCCACCGATTATGAGTGAGCACAAGTGAAAGGCCAATCAGCCTTCTTCACCAGACCGGTCTCTCCATGATACCACCAATTGTCATATCTCCTGTGCTGATCACCACACATTCCATCTAAGGATAAAATCTCACCGATCACTCTATTACCCGTATATCCCCGAGTATACAGATATCGCCACAGCTCACGTCTCATCTCCATCACATGACTGACCCCCAGAGACCAATGTACTCGGCTTTTTATGAGACAACAAAAGCAATGACAAACAGGAAGCGATAACTCCAGCAGCCAATCGCTTCCTCCATGGGAAATGACCTCACAGGAAATGACCTCCTCACAGAAAATGACCTCCTCATAGGAAATGACCTCCTTACAGGAAATGACCTTCTCACAGGAAATGACCTCCTTACAGGAAATGACCTTCTCACAGGAAATGACCTCCTCACAGGAAATGACCTCCACACAGGAAATGACCTCCACACAGGAAATGACCTCCTCACAGGAAATGACCTCCTCACAGGAAATGACCTCCTTACAGGAAATGACCTTCTCACAGGAAATGACCTCCTCACAGGAAATGACCTCACAGGAAATTACCTCCTCACAGGAAATGACCTCCACACAGGAAATGACCTCCTCACAGGAAATGACCTCCTTACAGGAAATTACCTCACAGGAAATTACCTCCTCACAGGAAATGACCTCCTCACAGGAAATGACCTCCACACAGGAAATGACCTCCTAACAGGAAATGACCTCCACACAGGAAATGACCTCCACACAGGAAATGACCTCACAGGAAATGACCTCCCCACAGGAAATGACCTCCTTACAGGAAATTACCTTCTCACAGGAAATGACCTCCTCACAGGAAATGACCTCCTCACAGGAAATGACCTCCTCACAGGAAATGACCTCCTCACAGGAAATTACCTCCTTACAGGAAATGACCTTCTCACACGAAAATGACCTCCTCACAGGAAATGACCTCCTTACAGGAAATGACCTCCTCACAGGAAATGACCTCCTCACAGGAAATGACCTCCTCACAGGAAATGACCTCCTTACAGGAAATGACCTTCTCACACGAAAATGACCTCCTCACAGGAAATGACCTCCTTACAGGAAATGACCTTCTCACAGGAAATGACCTCCTCACAGGAAATTACCTCACAGGAAATGACCTCCTCACAGGAAATGACCTCCTCACAGGAAATGACCTCCACACAGGAAATGACCTCCTCACAGGAAATTACCTCCTCACAGGAAATTACCTCACAGGAAATTACCTCCACACAGGAAATTACCTCACAGGAAATCCTTCCAACAGGATGAGTTTTTTTTGGGGGGGGGTGTTTGCCCCTCAATCAGGCATACCTCCCAACCCGCACAGATTCTGCGGGACTTTCCTGCACAAACTGCATCTTCCTGCAGTCCCGCGAATGGGTTAATTGTCCCGCACAGGAAGCTGTGCAAGAAGGGGGAGCATGAGGTGGAGGAGGGGAGAGAGACATGCCCAGCACAGGTGAGAGGCATCCCCCCCTCAACAACTTCGTTCGGGGCAACCCTCCTGCTCAACAACCCCTCTGCGGCAACCCCCCTCCCCCGCTCAAAACAACCACCGTTCGCGGCACCCCTTAACCCCCCCCCCCCTGCGCTCAAAAACTTGTCCCGGAGTGCATTTTTCAAATGTTGGGGGTTATGAATAAGGGAGATAAATATAAGAAGGCACAGAGGAACATAATAAATATCACAAGTATCTCGCACTAGGAATACATATATATTGTTACATTCTTTATAGTCACAAACGTTTTCCTGCGTTCCCCCTCCCCCTTTATTGGGGGAGGACCGGAAATCACCATATAGTAAAGGAAGGTATTATCGAGCTGCCCTTTAAGTGTCACGACATGTTAAATGTTATATCTAAAGAAAAAATGTAATAAAGTTTATAAAAAAAAAATACAAACAACCAATGAATAATGGCTAAGGGGGTCTTATGGGCGTGTCTGGGCAGAGACGGGGGCGTATCCCTTACCTGGAAGCCACATGGCTAAACAAACATGGACTCCGCCTCTGACCATAAGAGCCCAAAGACTCCCGTATTACCGCTGATAGGAATCCTTATTCCAGAGAACAACACCTACCCGGATTATACTACCGCTCCTGGGGGATGGGAGGCGATCTGCAGGTGTGTGCGCTACGAATCCCGACCTGTGCTGATCAGACACGGCAGAGACAAGAGCGCCCCTCCCCCGATAACCGATAATGTCCTTGCAGAGCGATCATATCCCCCTCAGACGATCGTTCTGTGCAATGCACCGGGGCCCTTCCGCTGGCGGACATACCCCCACTCTGCAAACTCCTCTCTCCAATCCCAGGAAGTTTTACACCACCAGACGGGACTCACCCAGCGTCAGTCCGCCCCAGTCAGCTCTCTAGAGCGGGGGAACTAACACTGGGGGGGGGGGGGGGGCGACACTATGACAACACATATTACATCTTCATAACATTTCCACAAGAATCAGCAAGGCAAATTGTGTGTTTTGGTAGAAGAGATGGCCGAGTCGTCTTCCAGGAGCCGCCTGGAGGAGTTTTTTTGGATTTCAGGATCATAGTGGAGGGGGGCTGTGTTGCCCCCCCCCCAACCCTAACCCTAAGGCTGTGTTGCCCCCCCCCAACCCTAACCCTAAGGCTGTGTTGCCCCCCCCCAACCCTAACCCTAAGGCTGTGTTGCCCCCCCCCAACCCTAACCCTAAGGCTGTGTTGCCCCCCAACCCTAAGGCTGTGTTGCCCCCCCAAACCTAACCCTAAGGCTGTGTTGCCCCCCAACCCTAACCCTAAGGCTGTGTTGCCCCCCCAACCCTAACCCTAAGGCTGTGTTGCCCCCCCAACCCTAAGGCTGTGTTGCCCCCCCAAACCTAACACTAAGGCTGTGTTGCCCCCCCAACCTTAAGGCTGTGTTGCCCCCCCAACCCTAACCCTAAGGATGTGTTGCCCCCTCAACCCTAAGGCTGTGTTGCCCCCCCCCCAAACCTAACCCTAAGGCTGTGTTGCCCCCCCCAAACCTAACACTAAGGCTGTGTTGCCCCCCCAAACCTAACCCTAAGGATGTGTTGCCCCCCCAACCCTAAGGCTGTGTTGCCCCCCCAAACGTAACCCTAAGGCTGTGTTGCCCCCCCCCAAAACCTAACCCTAAGGCTGTGTTGCCCCCCCAAACGTAACCCTAAGGCTGTGTTGCCCCCCCCCCAAAACCTAACCCTAAGGCTGTGTTGCCCCCCCCCCAAACCTAACCCTAAGGCTGTGTTGCCCCCCCCCCCAAACCTAACCCTAAGGCTGTGTTGACTGAGAAGAGCCCAAAGGGTGGCAGGGTTATGTTTTCTAAAAGGAGCCCAATAAGGAGAAAAGCTCAGTTGGAGCTCAGGAGGCCTGTGGGGGGAAGGGCACAGTTGTATCTCAGGAGCCCAGTGAGGGGGGAGGGTCTGTTTTCACCTTTTACGAGCCCAGCTGGGGGATGGGCTATGTTGACTCCCAGGAGCCCAGTGGGGGAAGGGCATAGTTGGATCTCAGGGTCTGTTTTCACCTTTTAGGAGCCCAGCTGGGGGATGGGCTATGTTGACTCCCAGGAGCCCAGTGGGGGAAGGGCATCGTTGTATCTCAGGGTCTGTTTTCACCTTTTAGGAGCCCAGCTGGGGGATGGGCTATGTTGACTCCCAGGAGCCCAGTGGGGGAAGGGCATAGTTGGATCTCAGGGTCTGTTTTCACCTTTTAGGAGCCCAGCTGGGGGATGGGCTATGTTGACTCCCAGGAGCCCAGTGGGGGAAGGGCATAGTTGGATCTCAGGGTCTGTTTTCACCTTTTAGGAGCCCAGCTGGGGGATGGGCTATGTTGACTCCCAGGAGCCCAGTGGGGGAAGGGCATCGTTGTATCTCAGGGTCTGTTTTCACCTTTTAGGAGCCCAGCTGGGGGATGGGCTATGTTGACTCCCAGGAGCCCAGTGGGGGAAGGGCATAGTTGGGTCTGTTTTCACCTTTTAGGAGGCCAGTGGGACTGATTAGGATTCTCGCTGAGCGTCTCTCCCGCTTTCTTCTGTCAGGAGAAATAATTTCCTGGTAATGAGAGACGTCTTTTCATTGCCCCCGTCTGAGGAGATCTCATTATTCCTCCGCACCCCTCCCCCGCTCCCCCCAACCCCCATTCCATCGCTCTACAGATTCACAACAAATCCGTGCCGCAGAATATTCCGTATACACCGGGGCCACACTGAATGTACATTGTTCTACGGCCTGTCTCTCTGTGTGGCCCCTGTACATTGTTCTAAGGCCCGTCTCTTTGTGTGGCCCCTGTACATTGTTCTAAGGCTCGTCTCTCTGTGTGGCCCCTGTACATTGTTCTAAGGCCCGTCTCTCTGTGTGGCCCCTGTACATTGTTCTAAGGCCCGTCTCTCTGTGTGGCCCCTGTACATTGTTGTAAGGCCCGTCTCTCTGTGTGGCCCCTGTACATTGTTCTACGGCCCGTCTCTCTCTGTGTGGCCCCTGTACATTGTTCTAAGGCCCGTCTCTCTGTGTGGCCCCTGTACATTGTTCTAAGGCCCGTCTCTCTGTGTGGCCCCTGTACATTGTTCTAAGGCCCGTCTCTCTGTGTGGCCCCTGTACATTGTTCTAAGGCCCGTCTCTCTGTGTGGCCCCTGTACATTGTTCTAAGGCCCGTCTCTCTGTGTGGCCCCTGTACATTGTTCTAAGGCCCGTCTCTCTGTGTGGCCCCTGTACATTGTTCTAAGGCCCGTCTCTCTGTGTGGCCCCTGTACATTGTTCTACGGCCCGTCTCTCTCTGTGTGGCCCATGTACATTGTTCTACGGCCCGTCTCTCTGTGTGGCCCCTGTACATTGTTGTACGGCCCGTCTCTTTCTGTGTGGCCCCTGTACATTGTTCTAAGGCCCGTCTCTCTGTGTGGCCCCTGTACATTGTTCTAAGGCCCGTCTCTCAGTGTGGCCCCTGTACATTGTTGTACGGCCCGTCTCTTTCTGTGTGGCCCCTGTACATTGTTGTACGGCCCGTCTTTCTGTGTGGCCCCTGTACATTGTTGTACGGCCCGTCTCTTTCTGTGTGGCCCCTGTACATTGTTGTACGGCCCGTCTCTCTGTGTGGCCCCTGTACATTGTTGTACGGCCCGTCTCTTTCTGTGTGGCCCCTGTACATTGTTGTACGGCCCGTCTCTCTGTGTGGCCCCTGTACATTGTTGTACGGCCCGTCTCTTTCTGTGTGGCCCCTGTACATTGTTCTAAGGCTCGTCTCTCTGTGTGGCCCCTGTACATTGTTGTACGGCCCGTCTCTTTCTGTGTGGCCCCTGTACATTGTTGTAAGGCCCGTCTCTCTGTGTGGCCCCTGTACATTGTTGTACGGCCCGTCTCTTTCTGTGTGGCCCCTGTACATTGTTCTAAGGCTCGTCTCTCTGTGTGGCCCCTGTACATTGTTGTACGGCCCGTCTCTTTCTGTGTGGCCCCTGTACATTGTTCTAAGGCCTGTCTCTCTGTGTGGCCCCTGTACATTGTTCTAAGGCCCGTCTCTCTCTGTGTGGCCCCTGTACATTGTTGTACGGCCCGTCTTTCTGTGTGGCCCCTGTACATTGTTGTACGGCCCATCTCTTTCTGTGTGGCCCCTGTACATTGTTGTACGGCCCGTCTCTTTCTGTGTGGCCCCTGTACATTGTTCTAAGGCCTGTCTCTCTGTGTGGCCCCTGTACATTGTTCTAAGGCCCGTCTCTCTCTGTGTGGCCCCTGTACATTGTTGTACGGCCCGTCTTTCTGTGTGGCCCCTGTACATTGTTGTACGGCCCGTCTCTTTCTGTGTGGCCCCTGTACATTGTTGTAAGGCCCGTCTCTCAGTGTGGCCCCTGTACACCGCTTCAGAAAGAGAACGGAACGTCCTTGTCATTTGTATTTTCTTTTGTTTCCTCGGAATTCGGAAGAATCTAATTAGGGGGATTTTATGAGATAATTAATCTCGGAGAGATAATGACGGAAGGGGCACCGACTGCGACTCTCGGGATTAGCGATTCTCTCATAAATGCTCCACAAAGATCTCTTCATATAAAAGTCTGAAATGAGTTCATGTTCCTCTAATCTAGAACATTAATAAATTCCATTCAGATGATCCGGAGCTCAGCGCCGGGACGTCGGGCGAGTCCCTCCGGGGCCAGGAAAGGGTTTCAGGAATAAAAGTCTTCCATGTTCTGGATTCTCATCACTCATACAAATACAGATCTGATCCAATCTTTTCTTTTATCTGGTTGGTTCCCAACCTTCTAGTACCGGGACTCCTTGATACAATTCCCCAAGTTGTGGGGGCCCAAGATAAGAGTTGGGATGAGTGGCAGTGCTGGATGGGAGTTGGGATGAGTGGGAGTGCTGGAGGGGAGTCGGGATGAGTGGCAGTGCTGGAGGGGAGTTGGGATGAGTGGGAGTGCTGGAGGGGAGTTGGGATAAGTGGGAGTGCTGGAGGGGAGTTGGGATGAGTGGGAATGCTGGAGGGGAGTTGGGATAAGTGGAAGTGCTGGAGGGAAGTTGGGATGAGTGGGAGTGCTGGAGGGGAGTCGGGATGAGTGGGAGTGCTGGAGGGGAGTCGGGATGAGTGGCAGTGCTGGAGGGGAGTTGGGATAAGTGGGAGTGCTGGAGGAAAGTTGGGATGAGTGGCAGTGCTGGGGGGGAGTTGGGATGAGTGGGAGTGCTGGAGGGAAGTTGGGATGAGTGGCAGTGCTGGAGGGGAGTTGGGATGAGTGGGAGTGCTGGAGGGGAGTCGGGATGAGTGGCAGTGCTGGAGGGGAGTTGGGATAAGTGGGAGTGCTGGAGGAAAGTTGGGATGAGTGGCAGTGCTGGGGGGGAGTTGGGATGAGTGGCAGTGCTGGAGGGGAGTTGGGATGAGTGGGAGTGCTGGAGGGGAGTCGGGATGAGTGGCAGTGCTGGAGGGGAGTTGGGATAAGTGGGAGTGCTGGAGGGAAGTTGGGATGAGTGGCAGTGCTGGGAGTGAGTTGGGATGAGTGGCAGTGCTGGAGGGGAGTCGGGATGAGTGGGAGTGCTGGAGGGGAGTCGGGATGAGTGGGAGTGCTGGAGGGGAGTCGGGATGAGTGGGAGTGCTGGAGGGGAGTCGGGATGAGTAGGAGTGCTGGAGGGGAGTCGGGATGAGTGGGAGTGCTGGAGGGGAGTCGGGATGAGTGGGAGTGCTGGAGGGGAGTCGGGATGAGTGGGAGTGCTGGAGGGGAGTCGGGATGTGTGGGAGTGCTGGAGGGGAGTTGGGATGAGTGGGAGTGCTGGAGGGGAGTCGGAATGAGTGGGAGTGCTGGAGGGAAGTTGGGATGAGTGGCAGTGCTGGAGGGGAGTTGGGATGAGTGGGAGTGCTGGGGGGGAGTTGGGATGAGTGGCAGTGCTGGAGGTGAGTTGGGATGAGTGGGAGTGCTGGAGGGGAGTCGGGATGAGTGGCAGTGCTGGAGGGGAGTTGGGATAAGTGGGAGTGCTGGAGGAAAGTTGGGATGAGTGGCAGTGCTGGGGGGGAGTTGGGATGAGTGGCAGTGCTGGAGGGGAGTTGGGATGAGTGGGAGTGCTGGAGGGGAGTCGGGATGAGTGGCAGTGCTGGAGGGGAGTTGGGATAAGTGGGAGTGCTGGAGGGAAGTTGGGATGAGTGGCAGTGCTGGGAGGGAGTTGGGATGAGTGGCAGTGCTGGAGGGGAGTCGGGATGAGTGGGAGTGCTGGAGGGGAGTCGGGATGAGTGGGAGTGCTGGAGGGGAGTCGGGATGAGTGGGAGTGCTGGAGGGGAGTCGGGATGAGTAGGAGTGCTGGAGGGGAGTCGGGATGAGTGGGAGTGCTGGAGGGGAGTCGGGATGAGTGGGAGTGCTGGAGGGGAGTCGGGATGAGTGGGAGTGCTGGAGGGGAGTCGGGATGAGTGGGAGTGCTGGAGGGGAGTCGGGATGTGTGGGAGTGCTGGAGGGGAGTTGGGATGAGTGGGAGTGCTGGAGGGGAGTCGGGATGAGTGGCAGTGCTGGGGGGGAGTCAGGATGAGTGGGAGTGCTGGAGGGGAGTCGGGATGAGTGGCAGTGCTGGAGGGGAGTTGGGATGTGTGGGAGTGCTGGAGGGGAGTCGGGATGAGTGGGAGTGCTGGAGGGGAGTCGGGATAAGTGGGAGTGCTGGAGGGGAGTTGGGATGAGTGGCAGTGCTGGAGGGGAGTTGGGGTGAGTGGGAGTGGTGGAGGGGAGTTGGAGTGAGTGGCAGTGCTGGAGGGGAGTCGGGATGAGTGGGAGTGCTGGAGGGGAGTTGGAATGAGTGGCAGTGCTGGAGGGGAGTTGGGATGAGTGGGAGTGCTGGAGGGGAGTTGGGGTGAGTGGCAGTGCTGGGGGGAGTTGGGATGAGTGGCAGTGCTGGAGGGGAGTCGGGATGTGTGGGAGTGCTGGAGGGGAGTTGGGATGAGTGGGAGTGCTGGAGGGGAGTCGGGATGAGTGGGAGTGCTGGAGGGGAGTTGGGATGAGTGGCAGTGATGGAGGGGAGTTGAGATGTGTGGGAGTGCTGGAGGGGAGTCGGGATGAGTGGGAGTGCTGGAGGGGAGTTGGGATGTGTGGCAGTGCTGGAGGGGAGTTGGGATGAGTGGCAGTGCTGGAGGGGAGTTGGGATGAGTGGGAGTGCTGGAGGGGAGTTGGGGTGAGTGGCAGTGCTGGGGGGAGTTGGGATGAGTGGCAGTGCTGGAGGGGAGTCGGGATGTGTGGGAGTGCTGGAGGGGAGTTGGGATGAGTGGGAGTGCTGGAGGGGAGTCGGGATGAGTGGGAGTGCTGGAGGGGAGTCGGGATGAGTGGGAGTGCTGGAGGGGAGTCGGGATGAGCTGCAGCTTGTTTTTAGCCAGGAATCAGCCCACACTCACCACAGTCCACAACCGAGGCACCCCCCCTCGCCACCCCTCCCCCGCAGCAAATTTCTGTCCTTTTCGGCGGTCCGCGCCAGCCTATGCTAGGTCCGCGGCATCCACGGCTCAGGAAAGTCCGCGGCTTCAACCGCGGCCTACCGGCGCACCGCAACATCGCTCGGGATCACCCCCAGATTCACCTGGCATACCCCCCCTCACCCCCTGGAAGACCCTAGCCATCCCCGATTCACCTAACCAGCCCTCTCTGGCTGTCTGCAGCCAGTGTTAGCTCCCCAGCCTGGGGCCTCTGTCGGCGGCCATCTTGGTACACCTCCCCTTCCCCAGCTCTAGCAATACCTTTCACCCCAGCCCCTCACAATCATATCAGCATTTGATCCAGGGTTTGTGCCGATCGCCTCTTAGGGATCAGGAAGGAATTTTTTCTCCCTGCCCAGCACATTGGCTTAGCTGGGCCAGGGTGTTTTTTGCCTTCCTCTGGACCAAATAAAAAATAGCTAGGAGAGAGGATTCAAGGATTCCTCTCCCCACCACCAGCTGATCATCGCCACCAAAAGGAACGACTTTTCTCCCCGGTGAATGGCGACCATGGCTAATCTGCGGTACTCCGCAGAAACCATTGGGAATTTGAGGCATTTCGCCGCAATACTGCCAGCCATCACCAAAAAGACCCTAAGAATTGAGCACCTTTTGAGGATCGATCGACGATCGACCGTCAAAATTTTTAGCCGTTTACCCCAACCTAAGCACATTTCATGTGCTCTGATCAACACTAGATCGGCAGTAAAACACCGACTTGAAATCCATGATTTCATTCTACAACACGACCTAGACTGCCTCTTCATTACAGAGAGCGCTCACAGCCGACTGTAACACCATTCTAGGAGAATTGGTGCCAGAAAACTACCGTATTATAACGGAAAACAGGATAGGGCAAAGAGGAGGCGGCCTGGCGGTGATCCATAAGACGCGTCTTGCGATCACAAAACCAAGCCTCCAAAACCCTCTTCCATTCATGGAAACCCTTACTCTTCAACTGCAAGTAAACGGCCAGGAGACCGTCCGGATTCTACTTTGCTATAGACCACCTGGCCCCAAGTCGCAGCTGCTCCCATCTTTGACGGACTTTGTCTCCACTTATACCCTGAATAGCAAACACCTTTTGCTGCTCGGGGACTTCAACCTTTGGGCCAACTCCCCGCAAGACCCCATTGCCGACGCCTGCATCGACCACCTGGAAGGATTAGGGCTCCAGCAACTAGTATGTGGGCCCACACATGCTTCAGGTCACACGCTCGATCTTATTTTCAGACAAGATCTGGAAATAAAAATCTTGGAAAATGAACCATTGCCAGGACAGACCACCATGCAATTAAATTCATTATTTCCGAATTCCCCCCCTTAACAAAAACATCAAATCCAGTGACAACACACTGGACCAGATGTCAGAAGAAGCTCCACTCGGAACTCTTCAAAACCACGTTAGGGGTAAAAATAAACACAATTCAGCCGCACCAAACAGCGGCAGAAACACTGGAGGCCATAAACACAGCACTATTGCAGTCAGCTGACTTGATAGCGCCGAAACGAAAGACCCAGATCAGGAAAAATAACTCCGGCTGGTTCAACAACCAGCTGGCGTTACTGAAGCAAGAGCGCAGAAGGGCAGAAGCAGCCTGGAAGAGAAGCTCCTCAGATGAGAACCTCTCGATTTACAAGGCAATAACCAGAAAATACTACAAGCAAATCTTCGAAGCCAAGAAAAATTATTTTTCTGAGGCTATCAACGGTGCCCTAAATCGCCCCTGCGAACTCTTCAAGCTGGTCACTCAGACCATGAATCCAGGATGTCTTGTGGCCCCCAACTTGGATACACAAGAATTTTGCGATGAGTTATCGGATTGCTTCATTAACCACTTAAGACCCGGACACTTACGCTGCTAAATGACCCAAGGTGTTTTTACAATTCGGCGCTGCGTCGCTTTAACAGACAATTGCGCGGTCGTGCGACGTGGCTCCCAAACAAAATTTGCGTCCTTTTCTTCCCACAAATAGAGCTTTCTTTCGGTGGTATTTGATCGCCTCTGCGATTTTTATTTTTTGCGCTATAAACTAAAATAGAGCGACAATTTTGAAAAAAATCACTATTTTTTTACTATTTGTTATAAAAAAAATCAAATAAACTAAATTTTAGTAAAACATTTAGGCCAAAATTTATTCAGCCACATGTCTTTAGTAAAAAAAAAATCGTAATAAAAAAAAAAGCTACCTAGCGGGAACAGCGACACTAATACAGCGATCAGAAAAATGATCGCTTAGTGACGCTGGCAATAGGGAGTGAAAGGGTTAACTAGGACGGTGATCAGGGGGTTGAAACTTTATTAGGGGGGGTGGGGGGGCTATCCTGAACCTAACACTAACTGTTTTTTACAGTGCCTGTCACACTGACACTAAATGCAGTGATTAAATCACTGCATTCAGTAACACTGTGACAGGGGGGTGGGGGGGGCGATCACAAGGGGTTAATATGCCTATGTGAGTGTGTGTCAGTGTTGTGTTGGTGCGACTTACTTGGCATGTCTTCTCTCATCAGCAGCGGTGGGAAACAGCGCTGCGATGAGAGAAATGATCATTTCCTCCTTCCTGTGTAAACACAGGAGGAGGAAGTGACAGGCTGGGAGCGCGCTCCCATTGGCTGGGAGCGATCGCGGGGGGGGCGGAAAACACGGACATCCGCCCGCTCGTCGGCGATCGCTCCCAGAGCCAGGGGGACCGCCGCACGCCGCGGAGGGGGTCCCGATGGGACCCCCGAACCGCACTAAGGCGAGGACGTAAATTTACGCCCTTGTGCCTGTACGAGCCATGTTGTGGACGTACATAGGCGTGCGGGGGTCCTTAACTGGTTAACAAAATTAAGGCAATCCGGCAAAGCATTCAGCAGAACAATTGCTCTCCCAGCCCCCCCGTAGTCATTTACACAGCACCGGCAACAATTCACCACAGTTAGGTGAGTTCACGCTGGAACCCATCTCCATTCAGACCACAAAAAATATCATCGGCACTCTGCGCAACAGCACTGCTCCAAATGATATTATCCCCACCAAACTGCTGAAGGAATGCGCCGACATCCTGGCACCTCCTGTCACGCAGCTTATTAACCAATCCTTCAGGGAGGGCATAATGCCCTCCCAGCTGAAGGAGGGCTTCATTCAACCCATCTTGAAGAAAGCCACCCTGGATCCTAAGGATCCACTCAACTGGCGCCCCATAACTGGCCTAAATGTTCTCTCCAAGGTAATGGAGAAAGCAGTGGTACAGCAGCTGCAACAGCATCTAGATACCCACAACTTACTCGACCCATTGCAATCAGGATTCCGTCCCGGACACGGGACGGAAACAGCATTGCTTAAGATATGGGACGACGTTCTCGAGGCCGCAGACGAAGGAGAATCTTCTCTTCTGGTTCTGCTGGACCTAAGCGCAGCCTTTGACACAGTTGATCACAAGCTATTATTGACTCGGCTGGCTAAAGTAGCCAAAGTCGCAGAAAGCGATCTATCTTGGTTCTCCTCTTTTTTGGAAAACCGATCGCAAATAGTCAAGCAAGGATCATTCACTTCGGAACAACGCACATTATCGTGCGGGGTCCCTCAGGGATCTCCCCTGTCGCCAATGTTATTCAACATCTATCTGCGTCCTCTTTTTGAAATCATCAGCAGCCAAAAACTGCTATATCACTCTTACGCAGACGACACGCAACTGTACTTCCGCATTTGCAATAAAAAGGATCACCACCTCAATCTAGAGACATGCCTCTCTTTGATAGAGGATTGGATGACAAAGAGTTATCTCAAACTCAACGGAGCGAAAACAGAACTTCTTCTGTTTCACGCCAAGCGCAGGAATCAACCGATAACAACCTGGATCCCCCCGCCCATTCTGGGCAAAGTCATCACCCCCAGCGCCAAAGTCAAAAGTCTTGGGGTCATCTTTGACTCCGACATGACAATGAACGCACAAATAGGGGCAGTAGTCAGCGGATCTCACTATCTGCTGCGCCTACTACGCAGACTCACGCCTTTTATTCCGAAGAAGGACATAGCGGTCGTGGTGGGAGCAATTGTAAACTCCAGATTGGACTATGCAAATGCCCTTTACCTCGGACTCCCCAAGTACCAAATCGCTCGTCTTCAAGTCGTGCAAAATACGGCCGCCAGACTTGTGACTGGGAAAAAACCCTGGGAATCAATCTCACCTTCGTTGAGATCCCTTCACTGGCTACCAGTCAATGACAGAATCACTTTTAAAGCACTCTGTCTAACGCATAGATGTATCCATGGGAATGCTCCCCATGATCTATGCGAAAAATTAAAAATGTACAATCCCAATCGTATTCTACGATCCAACAATCAAAATCGGCTTCAAATACCGAAAGCCAGATACAAGTCCAAAGGAGACAGGAGATTCGCTGTCCAAGGTCCCAGACTATGGAACGCCTTACCAGTCAGCATTAGACTGGAGGAGAACTACTTGGTCTTCAGGAGAAAGATTAAGACGCATCTCTTTTGATCTCAAAGGAGACAGGAACAACAAGCGCCCAGAGGCGATTTACTTCGCATGTGCTGCGCTATACAAGTTCTTCATTCATTCATTCATGAGTGGCAGTGCTGGAGGGGAGTTGGGGTGAGTGGGAGTGGTGGAGGGGAGTTGGGATGAGTGGCAGTGCTGGAGGGGAGTTGGGATGAGTGGCAGTGCTGGAGGGGAGTTGGGATGAGTGGCAGTGCTGGAGGGGAGTTGGGATGAGTGGCAGTGCTGGAGGGGAGTCGGGATGTGTGGCAGTGCTGGAGGGGAGTTGGGATGAGTGGCAGTGCTGGAGGGGAGTTGGGATGAGTGGCAGTGCTGGAGGGGAGTTGGGGTGAGTGGCAGTGCTGGAGGGGAATTGGGATGAGTGGCAGTGCTGGGGGGGAGTTGGGATGAGTGGCAGTGCTGGGGGGGAGTCGGGATGTGTGGAGTGCTGGAGGGGAGTCGGGATGAGTGGCAGTGCTGGAGGGGAGTTAAGATGAGTGGCAGTACTGGGGGGGAGTTGGGATGAGTGGCAGTGCTGGAGGGGAGTTGGGATGAGTGGCAGTGCTGGAGGGGAGTTGGGGTGAGTGGCAGTGCTGGGGGAATTGGGGTGAGTGGCAGTGCTGGAGGGGAGTTGGGATGAGTGGCTGTGCTGGGGGGGAGTTGGGATGAGTGGCAGTGCTGGGGGGAGTTGGGATGAGTGGCAGTGCTGGGGGGGAGTTGGGGTGAGTGGCAGTGCTGGGGGGGAGTTGGGATGAGTGGCAGTGCTGGGGGGAGTTGGGATGAGTGGCAGTGCTGGAGGGGAGTCGGGATGAGTGGCAGTGCTGGAGGGGAGTCGGGATGAGTGGCAGTGCTGGGGGGGAGTCGGGATGAGTGGGAGTGCTGGGGGGGAGTTGGGATGAGTGGGAGTGCTGGGGGGGAGTTGGGATGAGTGGCAGTGCGGGAGGGGAGTCGGGATGAGTGGCAGTGCTGGAGGGGAGTTGGGATGAGTGGGAGTGCTGGGGGGGAGTTGGGGTGAGTGGGAGTGGTGGAGGGGAGTTGGACTGAGTGGCAGTGCTGGAGGGGAGTCGGGATGAGTGGGAGTGCTGGAGGGGAGTTGGAATGAGTGGCAGTGCTGGAGGGGAGTTGGGATGTGTGGCAGTGCTGGAGGGGAGTTGGGGTGAGTGGCAGTGCTGGAGGGGAGTTAAGATGAGTGGCAGTACTGGGGGGGAGTTGGGATGAGTGGCAGTGCTGGAGGGGAGTTGGGATGAGTGGCAGTGCTGGAGGGGAGTTGGGGTGAGTGGCAGTGCTGGGGGAATTGGGGTGAGTGGCAGTGCTGGAGGGGAGTTGGGATGAGTGGCTGTGCTGGGGGGGAGTTGGGATGAGTGGCAGTGCTGGGGGGAGTTGGGATGAGTGGCAGTGCTGGGGGGGAGTTGGGTGAGTGGCAGTGCTGGGGGGGAGTTGGGATGAGTGGCAGTGCTGGGGGGAGTTGGGATGAGTGGCAGTGCTGGAGGGGAGTCGGGATGAGTGGCAGTGCTGGAGGGGAGTCGGGATGAGTGGCAGTGCTGGGGGGGAGTCGGGATGAGTGGGAGTGCTGGGGGGGAGTTGGGATGAGTGGGAGTGCTGGGGGGGAGTTGGGATGAGTGGCAGTGCGGAGGGGAGTCGGGATGAGTGGCAGTGCTGGAGGGGAGTTGGGATGAGTGGGAGTGCTGGGGGGGAGTTGGGGTGAGTGGGAGTGGTGGAGGGGAGTTGGACTGAGTGGCAGTGCTGGAGGGGAGTCGGGATGAGTGGGAGTGCTGGAGGGGAGTTGGAATGAGTGGCAGTGCTGGAGGGGAGTTGGGATGTGTGGCAGTGCTGGAGGGGAGTTGGGATGAGTGGCAGTGCTGGAGGGGAGTTGGGATGAGTGGGAGTGCTGGAGGGGAGTTGGGGTGAGTGGCAGTGCTGGGGGGAGTTGGGATGAGTGGCAGTGCTGGAGGGGAGTCGGGATGTGTGGGAGTGCTGGAGGGGAGTTGGGATGAGTGGGAGTGCTGGAGGGGAGTCGGGATGAGTGGGAGTGCTGGAGGGGAGTCGGGATGAGTGGCAGTGATGGAGGGGAGTTGGGGTGAGTGGCAGTGCTGGGGGGGAGTCAGGATGAGTGGGAGTGCTGGAGGGGAGTCGGGATGAGTGGCAGTGCTGGAGGGGAGTTGAGATGTGTGGGAGTGCTGGAGGGGAGTCGGGATGAGTGGCAGTGCTGGAGGGGAGTTGGGGTGAGTGGGAGTGGTGGAGGGGAGTTGGGATGAGTGGCAGTGCTGGAGGGGAGTTGGGATGAGTGGCAGTGCTGGAGGGGAGTTGGGATGAGTGGCAGTGCTGGAGGGGAGTTGGGATGAGTGGCAGTGCTGGAGGGGAGTCGGGATGTGTGGCAGTGCTGGAGGGGAGTTGGGATGAGTGGCAGTGCTGGAGGGGAGTTGGGTTGAGTGGCAGTGCTGGAGGGGAGTTGGGGTGAGTGGCAGTGCTGGAGGGGAATTGGGATGAGTGGCAGTGCTGGAGGGGAGTTGGGATGAGTGGCAGTGCTGGGGGGGAGTCGGGATGTGTGGGAGTGCTGGAGGGGAGTCGGGATGAGTGGCAGTGCTGGGGGGGAGTTGGGATGAGTGGCAGTGCTGGGGGGGAGTCGGGATGTGTGGGAGTGCTGGAGGGGAGTCGGGATGAGTGGCAGTGCTGGAGGGGAGTTGGGATGAGTGGCAGTACTGGGGGGGAGTTGGGATGAGTGGCAGTGCTGGAGGGGAGTTGGGATGAGTGGCAGTGCTGGAGGGGAGTTGGGGTGAGTGGCAGTGCTGGGGGAATTGGGGTGAGTGGCAGTGCTGGAGGGGAGTTGGGATGAGAGGCAGTGCTGGGGGGGAGTTGGGATGAGTGGCAGTGCTGGGGGGAGTTGGGATGAGAGGCAGTGCTGGGGGGTAGTTGGGATGAGTGGCTGTGCTGGGGGGGAGTTGGGATGAGTGGCAGTGCTGGGGGGAGTTGGGATGAGTGGCAGTGCTGGGGGGGAGTTGGGGTGAGTGGCAGTGCTGGGGGGAAGTTGGGATGAGTGGCAGTGCTGGGGGGAGTTGGGATGAGTGGCAGTGCTGGAGGGGAGTCGGGATGAGTGGCAGTGCTGGAGGGGAGTCGGGGTGAGTGGCAGTGCTGGGGGGGAGTTGGGATGAGTGGGAGTGCTGGGGGGGAGTTGGGATGAGTGGGAGTGCTGGGGGGGAGTTGGGATGAGTGGCAGTGCGGGAGGGGAGTCGGGATGAGTGGCAGTGCTGGAGGGGAGTTGGGATGAGTGGGAGTGCTGGGGGGGAGTTGGGATGAGTGGCAGTGCTGGTCGGGAGTCGGGATGAGTGGCAGTGCTGGAGGGGAGTTGGGATGAGTGGGAGTGCTGGGGGGGAGTTGGGATGAGTGGCAGTGCTGGAGGGGAGTTGGGGTGAGTGGCAGTGCTGGAGGGGAGTTGAGATGAGTGGCAGTGCTGGGGGGGAGTTGGGATGAGTGGGAGTGCTGGGGGGGAGTTGGGATGAGTGGGAGTGCTGGGGGGGAGTTGGGATGAGTGGCAGTGCGGGAGGGGAGTTGGGATGAGTGGCAGTGCTGGAGGGGAGTTGGGATGAGTGGGAGTGCTGGGGGGGAGTTGGGATGAGTGGCAGTGCTGGAGGGGAGTCGGGATGAGTGGCAGTGCTGGGGGGGAGTTGGGATGAGTGGGAGCGCTGGGGGGGAGTTGGGATGAGTGGGAGCGCTGGGGGGGAGTTGGGATGAGTGGCAGTGCTGGAGGGGAGTTGGGATGAGTGGGAGTGCTGGGGGGGAGTTGGGGTGAGTGGCAGTGCTGGGGGGGGGAGTTGGGGTGAGTGGCAGTGCTGGGGGGAGTTGGGGTGAGTGGCAGTGCTGGGGGGAGTTGGGGTGAGTGGCAGTGCTGGAGGGGAGTCGGGATGAGTGGCAGTACTGGGGGGGAGTTGGGATGAGTGGCAGTGCTGGAGGGGAGTCAGGATGAGTGGCAGTGCTGGGGTGGAGTTGGGATGAGTGGCAGTGCTGGAGGGGAGTTGGGATGAGTGGCAGTGCTGGAGGGGAGTTGGGGTGAGTGGCAGTGCTGGGGGGAGTTGGGGTGAGTGGCAGTGCTGGGGGGGGGAGTTGGGGTGAGTGGCAGTGCTGGGGGGAGTTGGGGTGAGTGGCAGTGCTGGAGGGGAGTTGGGGTGAGTGGCAGTGCTGGGGGGGGGTTGGGGGGTGGGTGGGTGGGCATTGCGGGGGGGGTTGGGAGTGGCAGTGCTGGGGGGAGTTGGGGTGAGTGGCAGTGCTGGGGGGGGGGGTTGGGGTGAGTGGCAGTGCTGGGGGGAGTTGGGGTGAGTGGCAGTGCTGGGGGGAGTTGGGGTGAGTGGCAGTGCTGGGGGGGAGTTGGGATGAGTGGCAGTGCTGGAGGGGAGTTGGGATGAGTGGCAGTGCTGGGGGGGAGTTGGGATGAGTGGCAGTGCTGGAGGGGAGTTGGGGTGAGTGGCAGTGCTGGGGGGGGTTGGGATTAGTGGCAGTGCTGGAGGGGAGTTGGGGTGAGTGGCAGTGCTGGAGGGGAGTTGGGGTGAGTGGCAGTGCTGGAGGGGAGTTGGGGTGAGTGGCAGTGCTGGGGGGGGGTTGGGATTAGTGGCAGTGCTGGGGGGAGTTGGGGTGAGTGGCAGTGCTGGGGGGGGGAGTTGGGGTGAGTGGCAGTGCTGGAGGGGAGTTGGGGTGAGTGGCAGTGCTGGGGGGAGTTGGGGTGAGTGGCAGTGCTGGAGGGGAGTTGGGATGAGTGGCAGTGCTGGAGGGGAGTTGGGGTGAGTGGCAGTGCTGGGGGGGGGAGTTGGGGTGAGTGGCAGTGCTGGGGGGAGTTGGGGTGAGTGGCAGTGCTGGGGGGAGTTGGGGTGAGTGGCAGTGCTGGGGGGAGTTGGGGTGAGTGGCAGTGCTGGAGGGGAGTTGGGGTGAGTGGCAGTGCTGGGGGGAGTTGGGGTGAGTGGCAGTGCTGGAGGGGAGTTGGGATGAGTGGCAGTGCTGGAGGGGAGTTGGGGTGAGTGGCAGTGCTGGGGGGGGGAGTTGGGGTGAGTGGCAGTGCTGGGGGGGGAGTTGGGGTGAGTGGCAGTGCTGGGGGGGGAGTTGGGGTGAGTGGCAGTGCTGGGGGGAGTTGGGATGAGTGGCAGTGCTGGGGGGGAGTTGGGATGAGTGGCAGTGCTGGGGGGAGTTGGGATGAGTGGCAGTGCTGGGGGGGGAGTTGGGATGAGTGGCAGTGCTGGAGGGGAGTTGGGATGAGTGGCAGTGCTGGAGGGGAGTTGGGGTGAGTGGCAGTGCTGGGGGGAGTTGGGATGAGTGGCAGTGCTGGGGGGGAGTTGGGATGAGTGGCAGTGCTGGAGGGGAGTTGGGATGAGTGGCAGTGCTGGGGGGGGAGTTGGGGTGAGTGGCAGTGCTGGGGGGAGTTGGGATGAGTGGCAGTGCTGGGGGGGAGTTGGGATGAGTGGCAGTGCTGGGGGGGAGTTGGGATGAGTGGCAGTGCTGGAGGGGAGTTGGGATGAGTGGCAGTGCTGGGGGGGAGTTGGGATGAGTGGCAGTGCTGGGGGGAGTTGGGATGAGTGGCAGTGCTGAGGGGGAGTTGGGATGAGTGGCAGTGCTGGGGGGGGGGGGGGGAGTTGGGATGAGTGGCAGTGCTGGAGGGGAGTTGGGATGAGTGGCAGTGCTGGAGGGGAGTTGGGGTGAGTGGCAGTGCTGGGGGGTTGAGTTGGGATGAGTGGCAGTGCTGGAGGGGAGTTGGGGTGAGTGGCAGTGCTGGGGGGGAGTTGGGGTGAGTGGCAGTGCTGGAGGGGAGTTGGGGTGAGTGGGGGGGGAGTTGGGATGAGTGGCAGTGCTGGGGGGGAGTTGGGGTGAGTGGCAGTGCTGGGGGGGAGTTGGGGTGAGTGGCAGTGCTGGGGGGAGTTGGGATGAGTGGGGGGGGAGTTGGGATGAGTGGCAGTGCTGGAGGGGAGTTGGGATGAGTGGGGGGGGAGTTGGGGTGAGTGGCAGTGCTGGGGGGGAGTTGGGATGAGTGGTGCTGGGGGGGGAGTGCTGGAGGGGAGTTGGGGTGAGTGGCAGTGCTGGGGGGGAGTTGGGGTGAGTGGGAGGGAGTTGGGGTGAGTGGCAGTGCTGGGGGGGGTTGGGGTGAGTTGGGGTGAGTGGCAGAGCTGGGGGGAGTTGGGATGAGTGGCAGTGCTGGGGGGGAGTTGGGATGAGTGGCAGTGCTGGAGGGGAGTTGGGGTGAGTGGCAGTGCTGGGGGGGAGTTGGGGTGAGTGGCAGTGCTGGGGGGAGTTGGGATGAGTGGCAGTGCTGGAGGGGAGTTGGGATGAGTGGCAGTGCTGGGGGGGAGTTGGGATGAGTGGCAGTGCTGGAGGGGAGTTGGGGTGAGTGGCAGTGCTGGGGGGGAGTTGGGATGAGTGGCAGTGCTGGAGGGGAGTTGGGATGAGTGGCAGTGCTGGAGGGGAGTTGGGATGAGTGGCAGTGCTGGGGGGGGAGTTGGGATGAGTGGCAGTGCTGGAGGGGAGTCGGGATGAGTGGCAGTGCTGGGGGGGAGTTGGGATGAGTGGCAGTGCTGGGGGGGGGAGTTGGGGGTGAGTGGCAGTGCTGGAGGGGAGTTGGGATGAGTGGCAGTGCTGGGGGGAGTTGGGATGAGTGGCAGTGCTGGAGGGGAGTTGGGATGAGTGGCAGTGCTGGAGGGGAGTTGGGATGAGTGGCAGTGCTGGGAGGGAGTTGGGATGAGTGGCAGTGCTGGAGGGGAGTTGGGATGAGTGGCAGTGCTGGAGGGGAGTTGGGATGAGTGGCAGTGCTGGGGGGGAGTTGGGATGAGTGGCAGTGCTGGAGGGGAGTTGGGATGAGTGGCAGTGCTGGAGGGGAGTTGGGATGAGTGGCAGTGCTGGGGGGGAGTTGGGATGAGTGGCAGTGCTGGCGGGGAGTTGGGATGAGTGGCAGTGCTGGAGGGGAGTTGGGATGAGTGGCAGTGCTGGGGGGAGTTGGGATGAGTGGCAGTGCTGGGGGGGGAGTTGGGGTGAGTGGCAGTGCTGGGGGGGGGTTGGGATGAGTGGCAGTACTGGGGTGGAGTTGGGGTGAGTGGCAGTGCTGGCGGGGAGTTGGGGTGAGTGGCAGTGCTGGCGGGGAGTTGGGGTGAGTGGCAGTGCTGGGGGGGAGTTGGGATGAGTGGCAGTGCTGGGGGGGAGTTGGGGTGAGTGGCAGTGCTGGGGGGAGTTGGGGTGAGTGGCAGTGCTGGGGGGGGAAGTTGGGATTAGTGGCAGTGCTGGGGGGGGGAGTTGGGATGAGTGGCAGTGCTGGGGGGGGGAGTTGGGCTTAGTGGCAGTGCTGGAGGGGAGTTGGGGTGAGTGGCAGTGCTGGGGGGGGGAGTTGGGCTTAGTGGCAGTGCTGGAGGGGAGTTGGGGTGAGTGGCAGTGCTGGGGGGGAGTTGGGATGAGTGGCAGTGCTGGGGGGGAGTTGGGGTGAGTGGCAGTGCTGGGGGGAGTTGGGGTGAGTGGCAGTGCTGGGGGGGGAAGTTGGGATTAGTGGCAGTGCTGGGGGGGGGAGTTGGGATGAGTGGCAGTGCTGGGGGGGGGAGTTGGGCTTAGTGGCAGTGCTGGAGGGGAGTTGGGGTGAGTGGCAGTGCTGGGGGGGGAGTTGGGATGAGTGGCAGTGCTGGGGGGGGGAGTTGGGGTGAGTGGCAGTGCTGGGGGGGGGGGTTTGGGGTGAGTGGCAGTGCTGGGGGGGAGTTGGGGTGAGTGGCAGTGCTGGGGGGGAGTCGGGATGAGTGGCAGTGCTGGGGGGGAGTTGGGATGAGTGGCAGTGCTGGGGGGGAGTCTCCTCTCCTCCCTTCCCCTCTTGCTCTGGTGTATTTGTAGACGTTTCTCTATGTGATCTGCACTTCCTCTAATGGTTCCTCTGTCCTTCTTGTGTTCCAGATCTTCCACTATTCATTCACAGCCTCCTATGTCATCTATAACATCCACACCAGGTAAGTGCCCCTCCTCCCCCTTCCTACCTCCCGCCAGACTCCACACCAGGTAAGTGCCCCTCCTCCCCCACCCCTGCCAGACGAGGCCGCGCCTCACTTTCATGTGTTTTCCTTGAAGGGAAGTTTGGGAGTTGAACCCCCCGGAGGTGGAGGATTCGGTGTTGCAGTACGCAGCGTGGGGTGTCCAGGGGCAGCAGCTGGTGAGTCAACTGTCATTTCCTTGTGTCTGACGGGACACTGAATCCCGCCAACTACCACCACATTGACCCCACCCCCAACATCTCCGGGAAAAAAACACCCCAACATCTCCCACAAACCCACCCCCAACATCTCCACAAACCCACCCCAACATCTCCCACCCCCAACATCTCCCACAAACCCACCCCCAACATCTCCCACAAACCCACCCCCAACATCTCCCACCAATCCACCCCCAACATCTCCCACAAACGCACCCCAACATCCCCCACCCCCAACATCTCCCACTAATCCACCCCCAACATCTCCCACTAATCCACCCCAACATCTCCCACCAACCCACCCCCAACATCTCCCACAAACTCACCCCCAACATCTCCACAAACCCACCCCAACATCCCCCACCCCCAACATCTCCCACCAACCCACCCCCAACATCTCCCACCAACCCACCCCCAACATCTCCCACAAACCCACCCACAACATCTCTGACAAACCCACCCCAACATCCCCACCCCCAACATCTCCCACCAACCCACCCACAACATCTCTGACAAACCCACCCCCCAACATCTCCACAAACCCACCCCCAACATCTCTGACAAACCCACCCCCAACATCTCCCACCAACCCACCCCAACATCCCCACCCCCAACATCTCCACAAACCCACCCCCAACATCTCTGACAAACCCACCCCCAACATCTCCCACCCCCAACATCTCCCACAAACCCACCCCCAACATCTCCACAAACCCACCCCCAACATCTCTGACAAACCCACCCCCAACATCTACCACCAACCCACCCCCAACATCTCCCACACACCCACCCCCAACATCTCCACAAACCCACCCCCAACATCTCCACAAACCCACCCCCAACATCTCCCACCAACCCACCCCCAACATCTCTGACAAACCCACCCCCAACATCTCTGACAAACCCACCCCAACATCTCCAACAAACCCACCCACAACATCTCTGACAAACCCACCACCAACATCTCCCACCAACCCACCACCAACATCTCCCACAAACCCACCCCCAACATCTCCCACAAACCCACCCCCAACATCTCCCACTAATCCACCCCCAACATCTCCCACCAACCCACCCCCAACATCTCCCACAAACCCACCCCCAACATCTCCCACAAGCCCACCCCCAACATCTCTGACAAACCCACCCCTGACAACACCCCCAACATCTCCCACCAACCCACCCCCAACATCTCCACAAACCCACCCCCAACATCTCCCACAAACCCACCCCCAACATCTCTGACAAACCCACCCCCAACATCCACCCCCAACATCTCCCACCACCCCCACCCACCCCCAACATCTCCACAAACCCACCCCCAACATCTCCCACAAACCCACCCCCAACATCTCTGACAAACCCACCCCCAACATCTCTGACAAATCCACCCCCAACATCTCCCACCAACCCACCCCCAACATCTCCACAAACCCACCCCCAACATCTCCCACCAACCCACCCCCAACATCTCCCACAAACCCACCCCCAACATCTCCCACAAACCCACCCCCAACATCTCCCACCCCCAAACCCACCCCAACATCTCCCACAAACCCACCACCAACATCTCCCACAAACCCACCCCCAACATCTCCCACTAATCCCACCCCCAACATCTCCCACTAATCCACCCCCAACATCTCCCACCAACCCACCCCCAACATCTCCCACCAACCCACCCCCAACATCTCCCACAAACCCACCCCAACATCTCCCACCAACCCACCCCCCAACATCTCCCACCAAACCCACCCCCAACATCTCCCACCAACCCACCCCCCCCAACATCTCCCACCAACCCACCCCCAACATAAAACCCACCCCCAACATCTCCCACCAACCCACCCCCAACATCTCCCAAACCCACCCCCAACATCTCCCACAAACCCACCCCAACATCTCCCACAAACCCACCCCAACATCTCCCACAAACCACCACCAACATCTCCACAAACCCACCCCCAACATCTCCCAATGACAAACCCACCCCCAACATCTCCCACCAACCCACCCCCAACATCTCCCACAAACCCACCCCAACATCTCCCACAAACCCACCCCCAACATCTCCCACAAACCCACCCCAACATCTCCCACAAACCCACCCCCAACATCTCCCACAAACCCACCCCCAACATCTCCCACCAACCCACCCCCAACATCCCCGACAAACCCACCCCCAACATCTCCCACAAACCCACCCCCAACATCTCCCACAAATCCACCCCCAACATCTCCCACAAACCCACCCCCAACATCTCCCACTAATCCACCGCCAACATCTCCCACAAACCCACCCCCAACATCTCCCACAAACCCACCCCCAACATCACCCACAAACCCACCCCCAACATCACCCACAAACCCACCTCCAACATCACCCATCCCCAACATCTCCCACAAACCCACCCCAACATCTCCCACCAACCCACCCCCAACATCTCCACAAACCCACCCCCAACATCTCCCACAAACCCACCCCAACATCTCCCACAAACCCACCCCCAACATCTCCCACCAACCCACCCCCAACATCTCCCACAAACCCACCCCAACATCTACCACCAACCCCACCCCCAACATCTCCCACAAACATACCCCCAACATCTCCCACAAACCCACCCCCAACATCTCCCACCAACCCACCCCAACATCTCCCACAAACCCACCCCCAACATCTCAGACCAACCCACCCCCAACATCTCCCACCAACCCACCCCCAACATCTCCCACCAACCCACCCCAACATCTCCCACAAACCCACCCCCAACAACAACCCACCCCAACATCTCCCACAAACCCACCCCCAACATCTCCCACCAACCCACCCCCAACATCCCCACCAACCCACCCCACATCTCCCACAAACCCACCCCCAACATCTCCCACAAACCCACCCCAACATCCCCCACCCACCCCCAACATCCCCGACAAACCCACCCCCAACAAACCCACCCCCAACATCTCCCACAAACCCACCCCCAACATCTCCCACAAACCCACCCCAACATCTCCCACCAACCACCCCCAACATCACCCATCCCCAACATAACCCACCAACCCACCCCTACATCCTCAACAAACCCACCCCAACATCTCCCACCAACCCACCCCCAACATCTCCCACAAACCAACCCCCAACATCTCCCACCAATCCACCCCCAACATCTCCCACAAACCCACCCCCAACATCTCCCACAAACCCACCCCCAACATCTCCCACCAATCCACCCCCAACATCTCCCACAAACCCAGCCCCAACATCTCCCACCAATCCACCCCTACATCCTCGACAAACCCACCCCCAACATCTCCCACCAACCCACCCCCAACATCCCCGACAAACCCACCCCAACATCTCCCACAAACCCACCCCCAACATCTCCCACTAATCCACCCCCAACATCTCCCACCAACCCACCCCCAACATCACCCATCCCCAACATAACCCACCAACCCACCCCTACATCCTCAACAAACCCACCCCCAACATCTCCCACAAACCCACCCCCAACATCTCCCACAAACCCACCCCCAACATCTCTGACAAACCCACCCCCAACATCTCCCACAAACCCACCACCAACATCCCCGACAAACCCACCCCAAACATCTCCCACAAACCCACCCCCAACATCTCCCACAAACCCACCCCAACATCTCCCACAAACCCACCCTCGACAAACTCCACCCCCAAACATCTCCCACAAACCCACCCCCAACATCTCCCACTAATCCACCCCCAACATCTCCCACCAACCCACCCCCAACATCACCCATCCCCAACATAACCCACCAACCCCACCCCTACATCCTCAACAAACCCACCCCCAACATCTCCCACAAACCCACCCCCAACATCTCCCACAAACCCACCCCCAACATCTCTGACAAACCCACCCCCAACATCTCCCACAAACCCACCCCCAACAAACCCACCCCAAACATCTCCCACAAACCCACCCCCAACATAAAACCCACCCCAACATCCACCCCCAACATCCCCGACAAACCCACCCCCAACATCCCACCAACCCACCCCCAACATCACCCATCCCCAACATAACCCACCAACCCACCCCTACATCCTCAACAAACCCACCCCCAACATCTCCCACAAACCCACCCCCAACATCTCTGACAAACCCACCCCCAACATCTCCCACAAACCCACCACCAACATCCCCGACAAACCCACCCCAAACATCTCCCACAAACCCACCCCCAACATCTCCCACAAACCCACCCCAACATCTCCCACAAACCCACCACCAACATCCCCGACAAACCCACCCCAAACATCTCCCACAAACCCACCCCCAACATCTCCCACAAACCCACCCCAACATCTCTGACAAACCCACCCCAACATCTCCCACAAACCCACCCCCAACATCTCTGACAAACCCACCCCCAACATCTCCCACAAACCCACCCCCAACATCTCCCACAAACCCACCCCCAACATCTCCCACCAATCCACCCCTACATCCTCGACAAACCCACCCCAACATCTCCCACGATCATACATTTCGAGGCGAATCCTCGGCCCATAGGCTATAGTAGAATTCTAATGTTGGGTGATTAGTAATAATAATTTATAAATATAATTATTCCTGGTGTCATAAAACATCAGAATTCTACTATAGCTTGTGGGCGGAGCATACGCCCCGAAATGTACGAACGCGGCGTCTTACAGTTTCGCTGCTCCGTCTAAGATTCCACCTCAATGCATTCTGGTTTTTGGATGAAAGCGATTTCCAACGAAAAACAAAATGAATAAAAACGAATTTCGGGGGAAACCAAATACATTTATTTGTCGGACGAAAACAAAATATTTCTGTGTGCGCGTGTCTAGTTATTATTAGCCTGCATTCACACCTAGGTGTTTATACACCTGAAGCGCGACGCTCATCGTGCCGCTGGAGGGGCGAATTTACATTGATGGTTCACATCTCACGCCAAACGCCGAAACGCCGTACGCCTGAAAACAAGTCCCGGACCCTTTTCTTCAGGCGGCTTTCGGCGTTCGGCATGTAAATGTTTTGTGAAATTTCTTGTGAAAAAAAAAAAAGTTTACAAATCGCAGCAAAATACGCCGCGTTATTGTGTGAATGCAGCCTTAGATTTGTTGTTACATTTCTGGGGTTGATGATGATTTTGGTGATATGACATTGATGATGATGGGGGTAGTACTGATAATGATGATGATGATGATGGTAGTGGTGGTAGTACTGATGATGATGATGATGATGATGATGATAGTTATGATGATGAGTCGGGGCAGAGAGGACATTTGCTTTTAAATAATTATGATTTAAATCAAATCCACCCTGATTGAGGAGGATGATGACAGTGATGATCAAGATAATGGTAATGAGGGTGATATGAAATTTCTGGTGGTGATGATGATGATAATGATGATGAGGATGAGGGTGATGAGGAGGACGATGATGATGACGGTGATGATGATGATGATGATGATGATGATGATAATGATGATGAGGATGAGGGTGATGATGATGATGATAATGATGATGAGGATGAGGGTGATGATGATGATAATGATGATGAGGATGAGGGTGATGATGATGAGGATGAGGATGATGAGGGTGATGAGGAGGACGATGATGATGACGGTGATGATGATGATGATGAGGATGATGATGATGATGATAATGAGGATGAGGGTGATGATGAGGATGATGAGGAGGAGGATGACGGTGATGGTGATGATGAGGAGGATGATGATAATAATGAGGATGATGATGATATTAATGATGAGGATGAGGGTGAGGGTGATGATGAGGATGATGATAATGATGATGAGGATGAGGGTGATGAGGAGGACGATGATGATGATGAGGATGATGATGATGATGATAATGAGGATGAGGGTGATGATGATGAGGATGAGAATGATGATAATGATGATGAGGATGAGGGTGATGAGGAGGATGATGATGATGATGATAATGAGGATGAGGGTGATGATGAGGATGATGAGGAGGAGGATGACGGTGATGGTGATGATGAGGAGGATGATGATAATAATGAGGATGATGATGATATTAATGATGAGGATGATGATGACGGTGATGGTGATGATAAAAATAATGATGATGAGGATAATGATGAGGAGGAGGTGACATTTCTCTTCCCTGTCTGTCCTTCAGATCTACATCTTTGAGAATAACATTTACTATCAGCCGGATGTGAAGAGCAGTTCTCTGCGTCTGACGTCTTCAGGGAAGGAGGGGATTATCTATAACGGCCTCTCTGATTGGTTGTATGAAGGTGAGTGACATTCCATCATTCATAGTTGACCGAGGAGCTGACAATTCAGGGAGAGGCCATGACAGCCTTGTTCTGTAATGGATGAAAACTGGGTCAGTGATTGGAGGGTGTGGTATGGGTGGAAGCATCTTATGATTGGAGGGTGTGGGTGGAGTCATGATTGGGTGGTGTGGTGTGGGTGGAGTCATATATGACTGGTTGGTGTGGTGTGGGTGGAGTCGTATATGATTGGGTGGTGTGGTGTGGGTGGAGCCATATTATGATTGGAGGGTGTGGGTGGGTGGAGTCATGATTGGGTGGTGTGGTGTGGTGTGGGTGGAGTCATGATTGGAGGGTGTGGTTTGGGTAGGCGGAGCCATCTTATGACCTGTGTCGTCTCTTCTGTCTCAGAGGAATTGCTGAACACTCACATCGCCCATTGGTGGTCTCCGGATGGCGAGCGATTGGCGTTCCTGACGATCAATGACAGTCTGGTGCCCAATATGATCATCCCTCAGTACACCGGCAGCCTCTACCCCCCCGCAAAACAGTTCCCGTACCCCAAGGTACAAGTGGGAGTGGCAAACCATTTCTATGGGGGAGAGGCTCTACTGGCTATGAATATAGGGGGAGGGGCTCCATTATGGGTGGAGGGGCTCTGTGGCCCCCTGTTGGTGACCCCGGTGTCTCTTCTTCTCCTGCAGGCCGGACAGACGAACCCCACGGTGAAGTTATTTGTGGCCAATCTGTACGGACCGACCCACACACTGGAGCTGATGCCACCGGAGAGCCTCCGATCCAGGTACTTACCTCACCAGTGGGACAACCAGGGGGGAAGATCGAATGTTGTTGGGCGAGTTCCTCCCCCGGATTGAATGTTATTTATTCATACAGCATAGAGCGATTTCAGGAAAATACTACATTATGGCCACTAGATGGAGCCGATGATTATAGGAAATAAAAACTTCTTTATGATCAATAACTCCATCTATTGGTGGCCAGTCCTGCCCCTCCCTCTCCCAGTCTGAGCTCTGCTGTACAGGAGGCTGATACCAGTCTGGTACTTACCCTTGATTGGCCCCTGTACAGCAGAATTCAGAGTGGGGGAGGGGAACTATGAATGACCTTTTCATTCTTCATTATCCAATCAGAGTCCGGGGGCGGGTCCTGGACCATGTGGTAGTCTCCTCCCCCTTCCGAGGTTGGGGGGAATCTCAGGGTGTTGGTGATTTATCCTGAGTGTGACGTGTAATCTGATCTCCCCTCCTCAGGGATTATTACATTACCATGGTGAAGTGGATCAGTAACACGAGGACCGTCGTCCGCTGGCTCAACCGACTCCAGAACATCTCCATCCTGACCGTGTGCGAGACCACCACCGGAGCCTGCAGCAAGGTGCGGGGGAGGGGAGGGAGACGGTGTGCGAGACCACCACCGGAGTGTGCAGCAAGGTGTGGGGGAGGGGAGGGAGACTGTGTGCGAGACCACCACCAGAGCCTGCAGCAAGGTGTGGGGGAGGGTTGGGCCATGGTGGGAGACCGTGTGCGAGACCACCACCGGAGCCTGCAGCAAGGTGCGGGGGAGGGGAGGGAGACCGTGTGCGAGACTACCACCGGAGCGTGCAGCAAGGTGCGGGGAGGGGAGGCAGAGAAGTCCAATCACAGAGAAGTCCAATCACAGAGAAGTCCAATCACAGAGAAGTCCAATCACAGAGAAGTCCAATCACAGAGGAGTCCAATCACAGAGAAGTCCAATCATAGAGAAGTCCAATCATAGAGAAGTCCAATCATAGAGAAGTCCAATCATAGAGAAGTCCAATCATAGAGGAGTCCAATCATGGAGAAGTCCAATCATAGAGGTGTCCAATCACGGAGAAGTCCAATCACGGAGAAGTCCAATCATGGAGAAGTCCAATCATAGAGAAGCCCAATCATAGATAAGCCCAATCATAGAGAAGTCCAATCATAGAGAAGTCCAATCATAGAGAGGCCCAATCATAGAGAAGTCCAATCATAGAGAAGCCCAATCATAGAGAAGTCCAATCATAGAGAAGTCCAATCATAGAGAGGCCCAATCATAGAGAAGTCCAATCATAGAGAAGCCCAATCATAGAGAAGTCCAATCATAGAGAAGCCCAATCATAGAGAAGTCCAATCATAGAGAAGCCCAATCATAGAGAAGTCCAATCATAGAGAAGCCCAATCATAGAGAAGTCCAATCATAGAGAAGTCCAATCATAGAGAAGTCCAATCATAGAGAAGTCCAATCATAGAGAAGTCCAATCATAGAGGAGTCCAATCATAGAGAAGCCCAATCATAGAGAAGTCCAATCATAGAGAGGTCCAATCATAGAGAGGTCCAATCATAGAGAAGCCCAATTATAGAGAAGCCCAATCATAGAGAGGCCCAATCATAGAGAGGTCCAATCATAGAGAGGCCCAATCATAGAGAGGCCCAATCATAGAGAGGCCCAATCATAGAGAAGCCCAATCATAGAGAAGCCCAATCATAGAGAGGCCCAATCATAGAGAGGTCCAATCATAGAGAAGCCCAATCATAGAGAAGCCCAATCATAGAGAAGCCCAATCATAGAGAAGCCCAATCATAGAGAAGTCCAATCATAGAGGAGCCCAATCATAGAGAAGTCCAATCATAGAGAGGTCCAATCATAGAGGAGCCCAATCATAGAGAGGCCCAATCACAGAGAAGCCCCATCATAGAGAAGCCCAATCATAGAGAAGTCCAATCATAGAGAAGTCCAATCATAGAGGAGTCCAATCATAGAGAGGCCCAATCATAGAGAGGCCCAATCACAGAGAAGCCCAATCATAGAGAAGCCCAATCATAGAGAAGTCCAATCATAGAGAAGTCCAATCATAGAGGAGTCCAATCATAGAGGAGTCCAATCATAGAGAAGTCCAATCATAGAGGAGTCCAATCATAGAGAAGCCCAATCATAGAGAAGTCCAATCATAGAGAAGTCCAATCATAGAGGAGTCCAATCATAGAGAAGCCCAATCATAGAGAAGCCCAATCTTAGAGAGGCCCAATCATAGAGAAGCCCAATCATAGAGAGGCCCAATCATAGAGAGGCCCAATCATAGAGAGGCCCAATCATAGAGAGGCCCAATCATAGAGAAGCCCAATCATAAAGAAGCCCAATCATTAGATTCTGCCATGGAATACAATGGAGGGATTTTATTGATGGACTGTAATCCCTTCTATAGATAGTGATTGATGATGACTCCTCCCTCCTTCATTTCTATGTAACATTCTGCAGGGAGATGATCGATATCCACCTCCTCCCCCCCTGTATGTTATATAATATAATTCAATTATATAGAAGCCCAATCATGGAGAAGCCCAATCATAGAGAAGCCCAATCATAGAGAAGCCCAATCATAAAGAAGCCCAATCATAAAGAAGCCCAATCATAGAGGAGCCCAATCATAGGGAAGCCCAATCATGGAGAGGCCCAATCATAGAGGAGCCCAATCATAGAGGAGCCCAATCATAGAGGAGCCCAATCATAGAGGAGCCCAATCATAGAGGAGCCCAATCATAGAGGAGCCCAATCATAGAGAGGCCCAATCACAGAGAAGCCCCATCATAGAGAAGCCCAATCATAGAGAAGTCCAATCATAGAGAAGTCCAATCATAGAGGAGCCCAATCATAGAGGAGTCCAATCATAGAGAGGCCCAATCATAGAGAGGCCCAATCATAGAGAGGCCCAATCATAGAGAGGCCCAATCACAGAGAAGCCCAATCATAGAGAAGTCCAATCATAGAGGAGCCCAATCATAGAGGAGCCCAATCATAGAGAAGTCCAATCATAGAGGAGCCCAATCATAGAGGAGCCCAATCATAGAGAAGCCCAATCATAGAGAAGCCCAATCATAGAGAAGTCCAATCATAGAGAAGCCCAATCATAGAGAAGCCCAATCATAGAGAAGTCCAATCATAGAGGAGCCCAATCATAGAGAAGCACAATCATAGAGAGGTCCAATCATAGATAGGTCCAATCATGGAGAAGCCCAATCATAGAGAAGCCCAATCATAGAGAAGCCCAATCATAAAGAAGTCCAATCATAGAGAAGTCCAATCACAGAGAAGCCCAATCATAGAGGAGCCCAATCATAGAGGAGCCCAATCATAGAGGAGCCCAATCATAGAGGAGCCCAATCATAGAGGAGCCCAATCATAGAGAAGCCCAATCATAGAGAAGTCCAATCATAGAGGAGTCCAATCATAGAGGAGCCCAATCATAGAGAAGTCCAATCATAGAGGAGTAAATACAGATCCTCGGTTGGGGGTTATATATCGGTAGCTGCCCTCTGTATGTCATAGTTAGGGATGAGCCGACCACCCCCGCATTCGGTTCGCACCAGAACCTTAGAACAGACCGCCCGTTCGCAGGCCCCATTGAAGTCTATGGGACTCGAACGTTCGAATTAAAAAACAATCATTTTAAAGCCCAATATTCAAGTAATTGTTGGAAAACGTCTTTAAATAGCACAATCCTGCCTGCCAGTAAATTAGGATCTGATCTATCTAAACTATACAGTGTATAAATATATGTACAACACCTGGGATGTATATATATCCTCTACACACTGTAATTACAGCTAAATTGACTAGCCTGCCTAGTCTCTCTCTCTCTGTCTCTCTCTCTCTCTCTCTCTGTCTCTCTCTCTCTCTGTCTCGCTCGCTCTCTCTCTCTGTCTCTGTCTCTCTCTCTGTCTCTCTTTCTGTCTCGCTCTCTCTCTCTGTCTCTCTCTCTCTGTCTCTCTCTCTCTGTGTCTCTCTGTCTCTCTCTCTGTCTTGCTCTCTCTCTGTCTCTCTCTCTCTGTCTCGCTCTCTCTCTGTCTCTCTCTCTCTCTCTGTCTCTCTCTCTCTCTGTCTCGCTCTCTCTCTCTCTCTGTCTCTGTCTCTCTCTCTGTCTCTCTTTCTGTCTCTCTCTCTCTCTCTCTCTGTCTCTGTCTCTCTCTCTGTCTCTCTTTCTGTCTCGCGCTCTCTCTCTCTGTCTCTGTCTCTCTCTCTGTCTCTCTCTCTCTCTCTCTCTGTCTCGCTCTCTCACTCTCTGTCTCGCTCTCTCTCTGTCTCTCTCTCTGTCTTGCTCTCTCTCTGTCTCGCTCTCTCTCTGTCTCTCTCTCTCTCTCTGTCTCTGTCTCTCTCTCTGTCTCTCTCTCTCTTTCTTTCTCTATTTCTCTCTGTCTCTCTCTCTCTCTCTGTCTGTGTCTCTCTAACCACCGCCGCAACACACTACACGAGGCCGACTTGCAGGCGACCTTTTATAGTGTGGGCCATGTACTAAACCCCCTGAGCCATAATTGGTCACCTCTCCTTTTTTTGCACGCTGTGATTGGTCAAGCATGCAGGTCATAGTGCATGGTTGGCCAATCATCAGCGCGCAATGCAGCAGTGAATTATGGGCCGTGACGTGCCACTCGAATCGAACGCGGAGCTCATCCCTAGTCATAGTGGTTGATGCTCTCCCATTGGTCACCACACCCTGAGTTGTATTATAGTTCAAGTGATCATGGGGAACACTGGTTGTCCAGATTGAGGGAGGATTTCCTCTGGGGGGGGGGCGCATTCAGGGGAGGATTTCCTTTGGGGGGGTGGATTCAGGGGAGGATTTCCTCTGGGGGGGGCGGATTCAGGGGAGGATTTCCTCTGGGGGGGCAGATTCAGGGGAGGATTTCCTCTGGGGGGGCAGATTCAGGGGAGGATTTCCTCTGGGGGAGCAGATTCAGGAGAGGATTTCCTCTGGGGGAGCGGATTCAGCGGAGGATTTCCTCTGGGGGGCGGGTGGATTCAGCGGAGGATTTCCTCTGGGGGGGGGTGGATTCAGCGGAGGATTTCCTCGGGGGAGCGGATTCAGCGGAGGATTTCCTCTGGGGGGGGGGTGGATTCAGCGGAGGATTTCCTCTGGGGGGCGGATTCAGGGGAGGATTTCCTCTGGGGGGGGCGGATTCAGGGGAGGATTTCCTCTGGGGGGGGGCGGATTCAGGGGAGGATTTCCTCTGGGGGGGCGGATTCAGGGGAGGATTTCCTCTGCTGCAGTCACATGATATCATGACAATTTTTCACAAAATAAAAATAATCAGATTTATTATAAATGTATTTTTCAGAAATATGAAGTGGTGTCGGAGGTCTGGCTGTCCAAACAGGTAAATATCCACCTTTTATATATATATAATGTATAGAATGATGGGGGTCCGTGTCTGTAACCCCTCCCCCTCTGAATGGCAGAATGAGGAGCCAATCTTCTCCAAGGACGGAACAAAATTCTTCATGACGGTTCCGGTGAAACAAGGAGGGCGCGGAGAATTCCACCACATCGCCATGTTCACCGTCCAGGTAAGTCCTCCTCCCAGAAGAATCTCCCCTGTGTGATGTATACGGGATTATATACTGACTGTATGTTATATACGAGATTCGGTCCTGCCCCAGGGGGAGTGTTTGGGGACCCGGGTCCTGCCCCAGGGGGAGTGTTTGGGGACCCGGGTCCTGCCCCAGGGGAGTGTTTGGGGACCCGAGTCCTGCCCCAGGGGAGTGTTTGGGGACCCGGGTCCTGCCCCAGGGGAGTGTTTGGGGACCCGGGTCCTGCCCCAGGGGGAGTGTTTGGGGACCCGGGTCCTGCCCCAGGGGGAGTGTTTGGGGACCCGGGTCCTGCCCCAGGGGAGTGTTTGGGGACCCGGGTCCTGCCCCAGGGGAGTGTTTGGGGACCCGGGTCCTGCCCCAGGGGGAGTGTTTGGGGACCCGGGTCCTGCCCCAGGGGAGTGTTTGGGGACCCGGGTCCTGCCCCAGGGGAGTGTTTGGGGACCTGGGTCCTGCCCCAGGGGAGTGTTTGGGGACCCGGGTCCTGTCCCAGGGGAGTGTTTGGGGACCTGGGTCCTGCCCCAGGGGGAGTGTTTGGGGACCCGGTTCCTGCCCCGGGGGAGTGTTTGGGGACCCGGGTCCTGCCCCCAGGGGAGTGTTTGGGGACCCGGGTCCTGCCCCAGGGGAGTGTTTGGGGACCCGGGTCCTGCCCCAGGGGAGTGTTTGGGGACCCGGGTCCTGCCCCAGGGGAGTGTTTGGGGACCCGGGTCCTGCCCCAGGGGAGTGTTTGGGGACCCGGGTCCTGCCCCAGGGGAGTGTTTGGGGACCTGGGTCCTGCCCCAGGGGAGTGTTTGGGGACCCGGGTCCTGCGCCAGGGAAGTGTTTGGGGACCCGGGTCCTGTCCCAGGGGAGTGTTTGGGGACCCGGGTCCTGTCCCAGGGGAGTGTTTGGGGACCTGGGTCCTGCCCCAGAGGGAGTGTTTGGGGACCCGGTTCCTGCCCCGGGGGAGTGTTTGGGGACCCGGGTCCTGGCCCCAGGGGAGTGTTTGGGGACCCGGGTCCTGCCCCAGGGGAGTGTTTGGGGACCCGGGTCTTGCCCCAGGGGAGTGTTTGGGGACCTGGGTCCTGCCCCAGGGAAGTGTTTGGGGACCCGGGTCCTGCCCCAGGGGAGTGTTTGGGGACCCGGGTCCTGCCCCAGGGGAGTGTTTGGGGACCCGGGTCCTGCCCCAGGGGAGTGTTTGGGGACCCGGGTCCTGCCCCAGGGGAGTGTTTGGGGACCTGGGCCCTGCCCCAGGGGAGTGTTTGGGGACCCGGGTCCTGCGCCAGGGGACACTATCAATGCAAAAAAACGTATTTAAAACTACATTTTTTTCGGGAGCAGTGAATTTAATAATGCTTAAAGTGAAACAATAAAAGTGAAATATTCCTTTAAATTTCTAATCTGGGGGGTGTCTATAGTATGCCTGTAAAGTAGCGCATGTTTACCATACATAGAACTGTCCCTGCACAAAGTGTCATTTCTGAAAGTAAAAAAGTCATTTAAATATCACACTTGCATCTATGAATTGTTGGGTCCCGGCAATACAGAGAAAAGTCATTGAAAAAGGCATGAGCCCCACCCCCTCCAGTCCATTACCAGGCTCTTTGGGTCTGGTATGAATATTAAGGGGAACCCCCAAACCCAAATTTTAAAAAATGACGTGGGGTTCCCCCAGGCACTATATACTCTGAACAGCAGTATATATACTATACGTCCTGCCCTATATACTCTGCAGAGAGCTGGGCCCTAGGTGTTGGTGGTACCAGAACACTGTAAGTCCTCACAGATACTCCTGATGGCGCAGGAATGGGCCCTGCTGTGAAATATTGGATCAAACATTGCAGACAGATTGGGCCTTAGATGGTGCTGGTTCCCTAAACCAAGAATATTCTTAGAAGCTATAATGAAGATTGAGGAGGAATAGGATAGTCACTCAGCATAGGCGTCTTCAAGGGATCCCACATCAATAGCATGTATGGTGTATACGGGATTATATACTGTCTGTATGGTGTATACGGGATTATATACTGTCTGTATGGTGTATACGGGATTATATACTGTCTGTATGGTGTATACAGGATTATATACAGTCTGTATGGTGTATACAGGATTATATACAGTCTGTATGGTGTATACAGGATTATATACAGTCTGTATGGTGTATACAGGATTATATACAGTCTGTATGGTGTATACAGGGATTATATAGAGTCTGTATGGTGTATACAGGATTATATATGGTCTGTATGGTGTATACAGGGATTATATACAGTCTGTATGGTGTATACAGGATTATATACAGTCTGTATGGTGTATACAGGATTATATACAGTCTGTATGGTGTATACAGGATTATATACAGTCTGTATGGTGTATACGGGATTATATACTGTCTGTATGGTGTATACAGGATTATATACAGTCTGTATGGTGTATACAGGATTATATACAGTCTGTATGGTGTATACAGGATTATATACAGTCTGTATGGTGTATACAGGGATTATATAGAGTCTGTATGGTGTATACAGGATTATATATGGTCTGTATGGTGTATACAGGGATTATATACAGTCTGTATGGTGTATACAGGATTATATACAGTCTGTATGGTGTATACAGGATTATATACAGTCTGTATGGTGTATACGGGATTATATACTGTCTGTATGGTGTATACAGGATTATATACAGTCTGTATGGTGTATACGAGATTATATACTGTCTGTATGGTGTATACAGGATTATATACAGTCTGTATGGTGTATACGGGATTATATACTGTCTGTATGGTGTATACAGGATTATATACTGTCTGTATGGTGTATACAGGGATTATATACAGTCTGTATGGTGTATACAGGATTATATACTGTCTGTATGGTGTATACGGGATTATATACTGTCTGTATGGTGTATACGGGATTATATACAGTCTGTATGGTGTATACAGGGATTATACACAGTCTGTATGGTGTATACAGGATTATATACAGTCTGTATGGTGTATACAGGATTATATACAGTCTGTATGGTGTATACGGGATTATATACTGTCTGTATGGTGTATACAGGATTATATACAGTCTGTATGGTGTATACGGGATTATATACTGTCTGTATGGTGTATACGGGATTATATACTGTCTGTATGGTGTATACGGGATTATATACTGTCTGTATGGTGTATACGGGATTATATACAGTCTGTATGGTGTATACAGGGATTATACACAGTCTGTATGGTGTATACAGGATTATATACAGTCTGTATGGTGTATACGGGATTATATACTGTCTGTATGGTGTATACGGGATTATATACTGTCTGTATGGTGTATACAGGATTATATACTGTCTGTATGGTGTATACAGGATTATATACTGTCTGTATGGTGTATACAGGGATTATATAGAGTCTGTATGGTGTATACAGGATTATATACTGTCTGTATGGTGTATACGGGATTATATACTGTCTGTATGGTGTATACAGGATTATATACTGTCTGTATGGTGTATACAGGATTATATACAGTATGTATGGTGTATACAGGGATTATATACAGTCTGTATGGTGTATACAGGGATTATATAGAGTCTGTATGGTGTATACAGGATTATATACAGTCGGTATGGTGTATACAGGATTATATATAGTCTGTATGGTGTATACAGGATTATATACGGTCTGTATGGTGTATACAGGGTTATATACAGTCTGTATGGTGTATAGAGGGATTATATATGGTCTGTATGGTGTATACAGGGATTATATACAGTCTGTATGGTGTATACAGGATTATATACAGTCTGGTGTATACAGGATTATATACGGTCTGTATGGTGTATACAGGATTATATACGGTCTGTATGGTGTATACAGGGATTATATACAGTCTGTATGGTGTATACGGGATGATATATGGTATGTATGGTGTATACGGGATTATATACTGTCTGTATGGTGTATACTGGATTATATACGGTCTGTATGGTGTATACGGGATTATATACTGTCTGTATGGTGTATACCGGATTATATACAGTCTGTATACAGGGATTATATACTGTCTGTATGGTGTATACCGGATTATATACAGTCTGTATACAGGGATTATATACGGTCTGTATGGTGTATACAGGGATTATATACGGTCTGTATGGTGTATACAGGATTATATACGGTCTGTATGGTGTATACAGGGATTATATATGGTCTGTATGGTGTATACAGGGATTATATACAGTCTGTATGGTGTATACGGGATGATATACGGTATGTATGGTGTATACGGGATTATATACTGTCTGTATGGTGTATACTGGATTATATACGGTCTGTATGGTGTATACGGGATTATATACTGTCTGTATGGTGTATACCGGATTATATACAGTCTGTATACAGGGATTATATACGGTCTGTATGGTGTATACCGGATTATATACTGTCTGTATGGTGTATACCGGATTATATACAGTCTGTATACAGGGATTATATACGGTCTGTATGGTGTATACAGGGATTATATATGGTGTGTCTGTATGGTCAGGGGTTGACACCGTTTACGATATTCCATTCCACCCAAAACAGCTTATCGGCACTCCACAATACAGCAGACGAACACGACCCATTCCATTCCCCAGAATAACGAGACACAGCTCTGTTCTCTGGTTCCAAACTAATGAATACTTTAATGGTAAACTCAGCTCTTCTTATACAGTTAGCAACCAAATATGGACAATGTGTCACGGTCTGGGGTCAGGCTCAGAGGCCAGTAGCTATAGCAGAAGAGCAGGTCACCCTGGCTGATGACACGGGGTCACTTGAGGTGCGAAATCTAAGCGCTAACCGGTGTTCACCAGAGCTCCTGAAGGTGCAGATGGATTTTGCTGCGTGTTAGCACCAGGTCGCGGTCCTCAGGATCGCCCCACCAGGAGGTGAGAAAGCCGGGGTACAATAGCAGATAAGCAGGCAAGGATCAAACAGAAGAGTGGTCAGTAAACAAGCCAAAAGTTATGTAATGAGTATCTGTAGGTTGGGATCAGGCAGAAGCGTAGTCGATAACAAGCCAAGGGTCGATAACGAGCAGTAGCAAATATGGATGGCAGCAGAGAAGACAGGAGCGAGATACAGGCTGGAGATAGCACAATATTCTGGCAAGGAGGAAGTGCAGAGACATGGCTTATATCAGGAAGTTCGTGGGAGGAGCAAGGGGTTCAAGGTTCAAGACAATCAAGACACAAGGCAGCAAGGTCCAATGGATCAGATGGGTTTGTCCAGCAGAACAGACAGGGAGCTGTCCAGCATCCCAGATAGCTCAGTGAGAAGGCTCACTTGCCAGACACAGCTGAGGTCCCAGGTTCAAATCCCGGTCCTGACACAATGACTCAACTCCACCCACAACATGAAACAAGGATCTTCAATACACATTCCTTTAGATAATGACATTCAGATAATCCACATGAGTTAATTACCAGTCATTACCCAGACATTCTGACTTTGCGATAAGCTCTTCTCACCTGCTACACAATACACATTGCTTTAGTAAACATAAGTCAGACTTCTGACCTTTAGAGGGTGCTAAATCACATTCCATTATTATCATCAATAGTATTTTCACACAAAACAGTGTCATTAGCATCACACAATGAGGGGTCCTTCAGAAGCCAGACTTAATTAGCATAATAGACAACAGAATGCAATCACAGCACACTTTTATCACTACAGCCAGGTAGCTGGAGGTGATTAACATCAATTAACATCTTTCAATTAACCTGTTGAGTTCAGAATCAACAACTTGTAATATTTCAAGATATCCTACAATACATGAATTATCATTACTGCCCCATCTCATGTAATCCGAGATATAATTTCTCAGTCATCCTATGCCCCTATCAGACATAGGATGACCCTAGACACAAGAGTCATTGGTGAAGCTGGCACAGGAGTACCCCACACCCTTCAAACGTCTCTGGGTATCACGGGCCATTCCATTACAGCGTCTTTAGGGGATTATTTGTTTTATTCTCTTGTCAGGCAAAGACAGATCTGGTGAGCATCCGTCATCTGACGTCGGGGAGTTGGGAGGTGATCCGGATCTTGGCGTATGACGAGCCGTCTCAGAAGTTGTGAGTGTTGCTTCCATGTATATTCATTGTCGGGGGGTACTGTGATATATACGGGGTGATATGTGTTGAAGAATCTTTGGCTATATTCTGGGGGGGGGCGGTATAGGTTGGTGCCGATCTTCAGTGATATTCTGGGGGCGGGGCGGTCTGGGTTGGTGCTGATCTTCAGTGATATTCTGGGGGGGGGTTGGTGCCGATCTTCAGTGATATTCTGGGGGGGTTGGTGCCGATCTGATCTTACACATCTTCCATCTCCTCCAGATACTTCCTCAGTACGGAGGACTCGCCCCGCGGTCGCCAGCTGTACAGGTACGGACGCCCAGCCGCTCGCAGTGCCGGACGGTATCACTCATTATAAATCATTTCCACACAAATGACAGACGGAGGCGGAGCTCTTCCCAAACAAATAATAATGAGATCCATTCACTGTAATTACCCTGGAGCAGAGGATGATGGGAATTCTCCAGGGAAATTACTCTCCATTCTCAGTAATTGATGGAGACGTCAATTCATAATCTGACTGATCACATTTTATTCATCGCCTAGCGTCCCCTCCCCCGTGTCACCCTATACTCCCCTCCACCTGTCACCCTATACTCCCCTCCCCCTGTCACCCTATACTCCCCTCCCCCTGTCACCCTATACTCCCCTTCCCTGTGTCACCCTATAATCCCCTCCCCCTGTCACCCTATACTCCCCTCCACCTGTCACCCTTTACTCCCCTCCCCCTGTCACCCTATACTCCCCTCCCCCTGTCACCCTATACTCCCCTCCACCTGTCACCCTATACTCCCCTCCCACGTGTCACCCTATAATCCCCTCCCCCTGTCACCCTATACTCCCCTCCCCCTGTCACCCTATACTCCCCTCCCCCTGTCACCCTATACTCCCCTCCACCTGTCACCCTATACTCCCCTTCCCCGTGTCACCCTATAATCTCCTCCCCCTGTCGCCCTATAATCCCCTCCCCCCTGTCACCCTATACTCCCCTCCCCCTGTCACCCTATACTCCCCTCCCCCTGTCACCCTATACTCCCCTCCCCCTGTCACCCTATACTCCCCTCCCCCTATACTCCCCTCCCCCTGTCACCCTATACTCCCCTCCCCGTGTCACCCTATACTCCCCTCCCACATGTCACCCTATACTCCCCTCCCACATGTCACCCTATACTCCCCTCCCCCGTGTCACCCTTTACTCCCCTCCCCTGTGTCACCCTATATTCCCTTCCCCGTGTCACCCTATACTCCCCTCCCCCGTGTCACCCTATACTCCCCTCCCCGTCTCACCCTATACTCCCCTCCCCCATGTCACCCTATAATCCCCTGAACTTGGGAGCTCCACTACCTGCCCTATGAAATGCCCCTTGGTGGGGCAGATGGTCCCTGTGTACAGTGAGCTTCTATTATCTCAGATGATAAAGCGGAAGGACTGAAGTCCCTTCCATCTCCTGATCACAAGATAGGGTCACAGGGGGGTGTGGATGGAGGCCGAGGAGAGAACACTGGTGCTGCATTGTGTGTAATGGCTGAACGGGGTTGTGAGCACAAAGCAGCATCACTAGAGCAGATTTCCATCACCGACACCCCTTTCATATTTCAGTCTGACAATATATCGGGGCCCGGGGTCCGCCATGACATATTACACTGGGGAAGATCTACCCAATGAGGTCATCAAACACTGGGCAGTCCTCTCCCCTGGACACCCATTTCTAGATTTCCCTTCAAAGCCTTTCTATGTCAGAGCTCCTTACTACCCAGGTATATACAAGGGCAGAGACCCCACAATCCCCCTGAGACCCCTATAATTCCACCAAAGACCCCCCTACATTCTACCAGAAAAACTCCACAATTCCCCAGGGAACCACCACAATCCCCCAATACCCTCTACAATGCCCCGGGGACCCACCACAACCTCCCAGAGACCCCACATCCCCCCAGAGACCCACCACAATCTCTCAGGGAACTCCCACAATCCCCCAATACCCTCTACAATGCCCCGGGGACCCACCACAACCTCCCAAAGACCCCACATCCCCCCAGAGATCCACCACAACCTCACAGAGACCCCACATCCCCCCAGAGACCCACCACAATCTCTCAGGGAACTCCCACAATCCCCCAATACCCTCTACAATGCCCCGGGGACCCACCACAACCTCCCAAAGACCCCACATCCCCCCAGAGATCCACCACAATCTCTCAGGGAACTCCCACAATCCCCCAATACCCTCTACAATGCCCCGGGGACCCACCACAACCTCCCAAAGACCCCACATCCCCCCAGAGATCCACCACAATCTCACAGAGACCCCACATCCCCCCAGAGACCCACCACAATCTCTCAGGGAACTCCCACAATCCCCCAATACCCTCTACAATGCCCCGGGGACCCACCACAACCTCCCAAAGACCCCACATCCCCCCAGAGATCCACCACAATCTCTCAGGGAACTCCCACAATCCCCCAATACCCTCTACAATGCCCCGGGGACCCACCACAACCTCCCAAAGACCCCACATCCCCCCAGAGATCCACCACAATCTCTCAGGGAACTCCCACAATCCCCCAATACCCTCTACAATGCCCCGGGGACCCACCACAACCTCCCAAAGACCCCACATCCCCCCAGAGATCCACCACAATCTCTCAGGGAACTCCCACAATCCCCCAGTACCCTCTACAATTCCCCAGAGACCGCCCACAATCCCCCTTAGACCTCCTACAATCTCTTAGAGAACCCCCACAATCTCCCAGAGACCCTCAAATCCCCCCAGAGACCCTTATAATCCTCATCTGAACCCATAATTCCCAAGAGACCACCCACATTCATTCTGAGAAGCCCCAGGATATCCCCTTAAAATTCTAACATTACATTGAGCCGACTGGTTAGACTGAGAGTATGCTGCTGCTTTTTTTTGCAGTACATACCTTGTTAGCGCTATTTTATCCCCCGGCTTCCGGGTATGATTCTTGTGGGACTGGGCGTTCCTAGTCGCAGGCTAATTGATTGACGTTCTTCCGACTGGCGCATACTGCACGTCACAACTTGCCGAAAGAAGCCGAACGTCGCTGCGCAGTATGCGCCGGTCAGAAGAACGCCCAGTCCTGCAAGAATCATACCCGGAAGTCGGGGGATAAAATAGCGCATACAAGATATGTACTGCAAAAAAAAGCAGCATACTCTCAGTCTAACCAGTCGGCTCAATGTAATGTTAGAATTTTTTTTAGGGTGAACCCCCACGCTTTATACCCTGTGAGTTTCCCTCAACCAATATAGCCCCTCCCCCTCAAGTCTCATCCCCTCCCATTGGGTCATTGAACTCTGAGCTGCTCCCATGGTTGGGTGTTCCCAGAGTACACGCCGACACCGACACACATACAATCCAATTAGAGTCCAATAAATGAACAAAATGAACTCAAAGCAGAGTGAAGTTTACGCATTTTGGGGGCCAAACAGACCCCCCCCCCTTCATCAGGGCCGTGATTTACTGACTCAGGCGGCGTACACACGGCAGAGAACCTCGACGGGCAGAACACATCGTTCTGCCCGTCGAGGTTCTCTGCCAGCCGTCGAAATCGGCGACCCGCCTATCGGGAATGGCAACCAGCCATTCATCCAGGCGGGCCGTCGAGCAAAAAGAGAGCGTGCTCTCTTTTCGCTCGACGGGATTCCCGACGGGCGGGGCGAGCCAGGAGCGTACACACGGCCGAGGTCCTCGCTGGAATGCAGCTTCCAGCGAGGTTCTCGCTATTTTCCAGCGAGAACCTCGGTCGTGTGTACGCCGCCTAAGACTCAGTTACTAAGAGAATCACAGCCCTGATGAAGGGGGGAGGGGGCGAAATGCGTAAACTTTACTCTTCCTGGAATTCATTTTATCATTTAACTACCTTAGACTCCGGGATATTTGTTTTTATGTCTGACGCAGAGAAACGCGTAAATTACCAACTGTCACTCCCTGTCCTTCTCCCTCCAGCGTCTCCATATTCGGATTGCTGAACCGGCAGTGTCTGTCCTGTGGATTGGTCCGCGATCAATGCTCCTTCTTCAACGCAAAGTTCAGCCCGTTAAATCATCACTTCCTACTGCACTGCAAAGGTGAGAAACCGACCAATCAGAGGATCCCAATGCTGCAGATTGTCTATCTGACTAAATGTTGTGCTGGTTCAAATGTTCTAAACTGACGAGGATCTCCGATCGTTCCTCCTTTATAACTCATGATCATTTCCCATACATCACCCCAATATATCCCCAACAACCCCCATGTGACCCCCCCAAACAATCCCCCCGATATATCCATAACAACCCCCATATGACCCCCACCAAACAATCCCCCCGATATATCCATAACAACCCCCATATGACCCCCCCCCCCCAAACAATTCCCCCAATCAGGGCCATCTTAATAGCATCATGGGCCCCTGGGCAAAGTAATGCTCGGGTGCCCCTACAATGATGACAGTGCAGGTAAACAGACTAAGTATGTAGGAGGCAGACTGCCCCCCCTTTTTATCTATCACTCTCAGTGCCATCACGGGGCCCTAATTTCAGGGCAGTGTGGGTTTAAGGACCAGCTGCTTTGGGAAAAGTGCAGGGGCCCTCCATGCAGCTGGGGCCCCTGTGCAGTGCCCAGGTGTGCCCTGCCCCCAATATATCCATAAAAACCCCCATTTATCCCCCAATATATCCACAGCAACCCCCATATATCCCCCAATATATCCATAGCAACCCCCATATATCCCCCAATATATCCATAGCAACCCCCATATATCCCCCAATATATCCATAACAACCCACATATATCCCCCCAATATATCCATAACAACCCACATATATCCCCCCAATATATCCATAACAACCCACATATATCCCCCAATATATCCATAGCAACCCACATATATCCCCCAATATATCCATAGCAACTCCCATATATCCCCCAATATATCCATAACAACCCACATATATCCCCCCAATATATCCATAACAACCCACATATATCCCCCCAACAATCACCATATATTACCATCCTTAACAATCCACACCGATCTTCTTGCTCCCCTTTTCCTCTAATCTCCTGGACGTCTGATCTACAACCACCTGAGTGATCACCTCATTAAGAACAATCTTCTTCCTCCCCTTCAGTCTGGATTTCTTCCCCAACACTCCACAGAAACGGCCCTCCTAAAACTCACAAGTGACTTACTACAGCAAAAAGCAACGGACACTTTTCTGTTCTCCTGGTTCTGGACCTTTCGGCTGCCTTGGAATACGGTTGACCACCCCTCCCCCTCCTCCTCATAAAACTTTACTCTTCATTTCTCTGTTGGGGTCCCCCAAGGTTCTGTTCTTGGACCTCTTCTATTTCCAATCTACGGCTCCTCCCCGGGTCAGCTGATCACCTCCCACGGCTTCCAAAACCACCTTTACACTGACGACACCCAAATCTATCTCTCCACCCCTCAGCTCTCTCCCTCTGTCTCTTTACTATCTCTAACTTATTATCAGATATCAGTCTGGATGTCACATCACTTCCTCAAACTCAACTTCTCCAAAGCTGAGCTCATAATATTTCCTCCCCCAAGACTTCTCTGTCGAGAGCAATGGCACAACCATCCGCCCATCCCCCAATGTCAGGGTTCTAGGTGTTTTCCTGGACTCTGAACTCTGCTTTCAGCCCCACATCCAATCCCTTTCCAAAGCTTGCCAACCTCCACAACATATCCAAACTATGTCCCTCCAAACTATGTCCCTCCAAACTATGTCCCTCCAAACTATGCCCCTCCAAACTATGTCCCTCCAAACTATGTCCCTCCAAACTATGCCCCTCCAAACTACGTCCCTCCAAACTACGTCCCTCCAAACTACGTCCCTCCAAACTACATCCCTCCAAACTACATCCCTCCAAACTACGTCCCTTCAAACTACGTCCCTCCAAACTATGTCCCTCCAAACTATGTCCCTCCAAACTACATCCCTCCAAACTACGTCCCTTCAAACTACGTCCCTCCAAACTACGTCCCTCCAAACTATGTCCCTCCAAACTATGTCCCTCCAAACTACGTCCCTTCAAACTACGTCCCTTCAAACTACGTCCCTCCAAACTATGTCCCTCCAAACTATGTCCCTCCAAACTATGTCCCTCCAAACTACGTCCCTCCAAACTACATCCCTCCAAACTACATCCCTCCAAACTGCGTCCCTCCAAACTACGTCCCTCCAAACTACGTCCCTCCAAACTACGTCCCTTCAAACTACGTCCCTCCAAACGATGTCCCTCCAAACTATGTCCCCTCCAAACTACGTCCCCTCCAAACTACGTCCTTCCAAACTACGTCCCTCTAAACTACGTCCCTCCAAACTACGTCCTTCCAAACTACGTCCTTCCAAACTACGTCCTTCCAAACTACGTCCCTCTAAATTACGTCCCTCTAAACTACGTCCCTCCAAACTACGTCCTTCCAAACTACGTCCCTCCAAACTACGTCCTTCCAAACTACGTCCCTCCGAAATACGTCCCTCCGAACTACGTCCCCTCCGAACTACGTCCCCTCCGAACTACGTCCTTCCAAACTACGTCCTTCCAAACTGCGTCCCTCCAAACTACGTCCCTCCAAACTACGTCCCTCCAAACTACGTCCCTCCAAACTGCATCCCTCCAAACTACGTCCGTCCCTCCAAACTACATCCCTCCAAACTACATCCCTCCAAACTACGTCCCTCCAAACTACGTCCCTCCAAACTACGTCCCTCCAAACTACGTCCCTCCAAACTACGTCCCTCCAAACTACGTCCCTCCAAACTACGTCCCTCCAAACTACGTCCTTCCAAACTACGTCCTTCCAAACTACGTCCCTCCAAACTACGTCCCTCCAAACTGCGTCCCTCCAAACTGCATCCTTCCAAACTACGTCCGTCCCTCCAAACTACATCCCTCCAAACTACGTCCCTCCAAACTACGTCCCTCCAAACTACGTCCTTCCAAACTACGTCCCTTCAAACTACGTCCCTCCAAACTACGTCCTTCCAAACTACGTCCCCTCCAAACTACGTCCCCTTCAAACTACGTCCCCTCCAAACTACGTCCCCTCCAAACTACGTCCCCTCCAAACTACGTCCCCTCCAAACTACGTCCTTTCAAACTACGTCCCTCCAAACTGCGTCCCTCCAAACTACGTCCCTCCAAACTACGTCCCTCCAAACTACATCCCTCCAAACTACATCCCTCCAAACTACATCCCTCCAAACTACGTCCCCTCCAAACTACGTCCCCTCCAAACTACGTCCCCTCCAAACTACGTCCCCTCCAAACTACGTCCCCTCCAAACTACGTCCCTCCAAACTACGTCCCCTCCAAACTACGTCCCCTCCAAACTACGTCCCCTCCGAACTACGTCCTTCCAAACTACGTCCTTCCAAACTGCGTCCTTCCAAACTGCGTCCCTCCAAACTACGTCCCTCAAAACTACGTTCTTCCAAACAACGTCCCTCCAAACTACGTCCTTCCAAACTGCGTCCCTCCAAACTACGTCCCTCCAAACTACGTCCCTCCAAACTACGTCCCTCCAAACTACATCCCTCCAAACTATGTCCCCTCCAAACTATGTCCCCTCCAAACTATGTCCCCTCCAAACTGCGTCCCCTCCAAACTACGTCCTTCTAAACTACGTCCCCCCAAACTACGTCCTTCCAAACTACGTCCCCTCCGAACTACGTCCTTCCAAACTATGTCCCTCCAAACTGCGTCCTTCCAAACTGCGTCCCTCCAAACTACGTCCCTCCAAACTACGTCCCTCCAAACTACGTCCCTCCAAACTACGTCCCTCAAAACTACGTCCCTCCAAACTACGTCCTTCCAAACTGCGTCCCTCCAAACTACGTCCTTCCAAACTGCGTCCCTCCAAACTGCGTCCCTCCAAACTACGTCCCTCCAAACTACGTCCCTCCAAACTACGTCCCTCCAAACTAGGCCCCTAAAACTGCGTCCATCCAAACTGCGTCCATCCAAACTGCGTCCCTCCAAACTGCGTCCCTCCAAACTACGTCCCTCCAAACTGTGTTCCAATGACACCACAAAGCTCCTGATTCTCTCCCTGGTCATCTCTCACCTTGACTACTGCAACTCCTTCTTCATTGGCTTACCCTTAAATAGACCCCTCCCCCTTCAGTCCATCAAGAATGGTGCTGACAGACTCCTCCACCTTACAAACCACTCAGTGTCTTCTGCCCCTCTCTGCCAATCCCTCCATTGGCTGCCACTCAACCAACTCATTTAGTTCAATATACTAACAATAACTTACAAAACCATCCACAACTCCGCCCCCAACTACATCACTGACCTGGTCTCCAAATAGCAACCTAATTGTCCTTCTAGCTCCTCCCAAGACCTCCTGCTGTCTAGCTCCCTCATCACATTCTCGCCTTCAGGATTTCTCTCGATCCTCTCCTATTCTTTGGAACTCCCTACTCCAATCTCTCCGACTATCTCCAATTTTATCCACTTAGGCGATCCCTGAAAACTTTTCTCTTTACAGAAGCCTACCCTGCCCCCAGCTATCAGCTCATCCCCCCATAGTTATTACATTGTGTATCACTTGACCCTCCCTCTTAGATTGTAAGCTCTAAGGATCAGGGCCCTCTAATCCCTCCTGTATTGTATTGTAACTGTACTGTCTGCCCTCATGTTGTAAAGCGCTGTGTAAACTGTTGGCTCGATATAAATCCTGTACAATAATAATATAGTCCCCAATATATCCATAACAATCTACATAAATCACCGCTGTGGCCCGGGATACACTTCCGGTTGGGTCTCCCTGAAGATCGATGAGCTGTATTGTAACCATTCCTATATATATAATCTCCATGTGTGTCGCCCCCCCCCCCCCCGGCTCGTGCAGTACTGGCTGATTGGTTGGGTCTCTCGGAAGATCGATGAGCTGTATTATTACAATTCCCATGAAGACGCCCGGAGCTCCTATCATTATGTGGCACGAGAAGAAGAATATTTATGTCTGGAATTTATTCGTTGTGGTTCAGGAGTCGTAGATCCGAGTGGTGGGCTGGAAGTGTCACGGTCTCTGTAATGGGATTTCCATCCGATGATAAACATTTCTATCCATCCAACAGAAACACATTTTCTAATTCGAGACCAAATTTGACACCAAAAAAATGGCAAAAGGCCAGAAGAGAACTCCTTCCCCTCCCCCAATCCCAGATCCTCAGGAAGGACCTCAGCATAGGCGACCAACAAGCAAGGAACCCCCAGAGAGAACGTTGGATGGATTGTGTCCTCCATTATGTGTTCCAGAAAAATGTTCCATAAAATCTGCCGCAATCCATTCACCAGAATACGCGTCACAGTATGGTCACTGTGACGGGAGTTTGTGCAACTTACCCTGGAGAGCTCTGGAAATGTTGTGTCCAGCTCCCCCGACCCCACTTATGTGTAAATCACCCTGGGTCTCCAATAGGGGTACAGGGGGGCCGAGAACCCCAGTCTGATCTGTACTAATCCGACTCACTGTATAGCCACATTGGAATGCTGTGTGTCTATATATATATATATTGCATATTATCTAATTTTGTTGTGTACTCTTTGCTGGGATGGTTTGGGGTGTGACTGTATTCTATTGTCTATTGTGGTGTCTGCCTCAAATATTATGGGATGTGTAAGTGTGTTTGCTGTGAGGAAAGAGGGAGGGGGGATTCCTCCAGAAGCACCCCTGCTGATGAGACTGTTTACTGATGAGAAGTTCAAACCCACCTGACCTGTGTGTTCATTATCATTGGACAGTTTAACACGCCCTGAATGCAAGGGTGGGGGAGGAGTCTCTGAGTTGGATATTTGTGTACATGTGTGATAATAAAGTTTTGATGTTGTTGTTCACCCTGTACTGTGTTACGGCTGGTGACTGGGTGAGCGAAGGGGTCCTGGATGGTGATGGTTCTGGACAGAGGAATCATTGATGGCGGACATAGTCCTGTTGAGGACGAGGGTTCATTACAGTCACCATAAGAAGCCGGGATATTCCACAATCACCCATCATTGCTACAAGCAATACATCAAGAGAAAGATCCTCCATAAGATCCATCAACAGAATGATCCTCCATAAGATCCATCAACAGAATGATCCTCCATAAGATCCATCAACAGAATGATCCTCCATAAGATCCATCAACAGAATGATCCTCCATAAGATCCATCAACAGAATGACCCTCCATAAGATCCATCAACAGAATGATCCTCCATAAGATCCATCAACAGAATGATCCTCCATAAGATCCATCAACAGAATGATCCTCCATAAGATCCATCAACAGAATGATCCTCCATAAGATCCATCAACAGAATGATTCTCCATAAGATCCATCAACAGAATGATTCTCCATAAGATCCATCAACAGAATGATTCTTCATAAGATCCATCAACAAAATGATTCTCCATAAGATCCATCAACAGAAAGATCCTCCAAAAGATCCATCAACAGAATGATCCTCCATAAGATCCATCAACAGAATGATTCTCCATAAGATCCATCAACAGAATGGTCCTCCATAAGATCCAGCAACATAAAATCCACCACAAAATCCATTGTATGATCCATCATAAGATCCTCCATAAGATCCATCATAAGATCCTCCATAAGATCCTTTATAAGATCCTCCATAAGATCCACCCAGCGGTCCATCATAAGATCCATTATAAAATCCATCATATGATCTATCATAAGATCTATCATAAAATCCATCATAAGATCCTCCATAAGATCCACCAACAAAAAGATCAATCACAAAATCCTCCATAAGATACATCATAATATTCACCATAAAATTCATCATAAGATCCTCCATAAGATTCATCATAAGATCCATCATAAGATCCTTATAAGATTTATCATAAGATCCATCATAAAAACCATCATAAGATTTAGATCCTCCATAAGATTTATAATGAGATTTATCATAAGATCCTCCATAAGATTTATAATGAGATCCATCATAAGATCCATCATAAGATCCTCCATAAGATCCTCCATAAGATCCACCAACAAAAAGATCCATCACAAAATCCTCCATAAGATACATCATAATATTCATCATAAAATCCATCATAAGATCCACCATTAGGAACTGGCTGAAATCCCCCTAGCAGGTGTACATTGTGTCCTAGTTTCCATAGTTTTCTCTTTCAGCGATGGGCAGATCAGATTCCGTATTATGAAGTGATTGTATAATATATGGGTGAGATCCTCAAAATCTGACACTTCATTTCCTTCTCTCTTCATACTCATAGCTGCAGGGAGTTGGTGGCCATTTCTTTCCTCCACATGTTCTGACCCGTCTTTCCTGCCTTGTAGGTCCCGGAGTCCCGATGTTCACCGTCCACAGCACCACCAACCCCTCAGGTCAGTCCCAACCCCAATCCCAAATGTAACCAATCACAGGGTTATGGGTTAGGGTTGGGGTTTAGGGTCTTCCCTTGAAAAATAAGGCTTGGACTCGGGAATTGAAACAGTCATGGTGGGGGCGAGGGAGGGGTGTGTGTTCTTTATGGGTTAGGGGGTTAAGGTGGGGTTAGGGTTAGGATTGGGTTAGGGGTAGGGTTTAAGGTTAGGAGTTAGGGTTTTAGGGTTACGGAGTTATGGTTAAGGGTTTAGGGTTGGGGTTAAGGTTAGGGGGTAAGGGTCAGGGCTTAGGTTAGGGTTGGGCTTGGGGTTAGGGTTAGTGTTTTAGGGTTTGGGGTTAAAGGTAGCATTTAGGATTTTCCCTTAGGGTTAGGGGGTAGGGTTAAGTTTAGAGGTTAGAGTTGGGGTTAGGGTTTTCCCTTAGGGTTGGGGGTAGCATTTAGGGTTTAGTGTTTTCCCTTAGGGTTAGGGTTAAGAGTAGATTTAGTGTTTTCCCTTGGGGTAGGGTTAGGAGTAGGGTTAGTGTTTTCCCTTAGGGTTAGGAGTAGGGTTAGTGTTTTCCCTTAGGGGTAGGGTTAGTGTTTTCCCTTAGGGTTAGGGGTAGGGTAAGGAGTAGGGTTAGTGTTTTCCCTTAGGGTAGGGTTAGGAGTAGGGTTAGTGTTTTCCCTTAGGGTTAGGAGTAGGGTTAGTGTTTTCCCTTAGGGGTAGGGTTAGTGTTTTCCCTTAGGGTTAGGGGTAGGGTAAGGAGTAGGGTTAGTGTTTTCCCTTAGGGTAGGGTTAGGAGTAGGGTTAGTGTTTACCCTTAGGGTTAGGAGTAGGGTTAGTGTTTTCCCTTAGGGTTAGGAGTAGGGTTAGTTTTTTCCCATGGGGTTAGGAGTAGGGTTAGTGTTTTCCCTTGGGGTAGGGTTAGGAGTAGGGTTAGTGTTTTCCCTTAGGGTTGGGAGTAGGGTTAGAGTTTTCCCTTAGGGTTAGGGGTAGGGTTAGGAGTAGGGTTAGTGTTTTCCCTTAGGGGTAGGATTAGGAGTAGGGTTAGTGTTTTCCCTTAGGGTTAGGGTTAGGAGTAGGGTTAGTGTTTTCCCTTAGGGGTAGGGTTGGGAGTAGGGTTAGTGTTTTCCCTTAGGGTTAAGAGTAGGGTTAGTGTTTTACCTTAGGGTTAGGGTTAGGAGTAGGGTTAGTGTTTTACCTTAGGGTTAGGGTTAGGAGTAGGGTTAGTGTTTTCCCTTAGGGTTGGGAGTAGGGTTAGAGTTTTCCCTTAGGGTTAGGGGTAGGGTTAGGAGTAGGGTTAGTGTTTTCCCTTAGGGTTATGGGTAGGGTTAGGAGTAGGGTTAGGGTTTTCCCTTAGGGTTAGGAGTAGGGTTAGTGTTTTCCCTTAGGGTTAGGGTTAGGAGTAGGGTTAGTGTTTTCCCTTAGGATTAGGGGTAGGGTTAGGAGTAGGGTTAGTGTTTTCCCTTAGGGTTAGGGGTAGGGTAAGGAGTAGGGTTAGTGTTATCCCTTAGGGTAAGGGGTAGGGTTAGTGTTTTCCCTTAGGGTTAGGGGTAGGGTAAGGAGTAGGGTTAGTGTTTTCCCTTAGGGTTAGGGTTGGGAGTAGGGTTAGTGTTTTCCCTTAGGGTTAGGAGTAGGGTTAGTGTTTTCCCTTAGGATTAGGGGTAGGGTTAGGAGTAGGGTTAGTGTTTTCCCTTAGGGTTAGGAGTAGGGTTAGAGTTTTCCCTTAGGGTTAGGGGTAGGGTTAGGAGTAGGGTTAGTTTTTTCCCTTAGGGGTAGGGTTAGGAGTAGGGTTAGTGTTTTCCCTTAGGGTTAGGGTTAGGAGTAGGGTTAGTGTTTTCCCTTAGGGTTAGGGGTAGGGTTGGGAGTAGGGTTACAGTTTTCCCTTAGGGTTAGGGGTAGGGTTAGGAGTAGGGTTAGTTTTTTCCCTTAGGGGTAGGGTTAGGAGTAGGGTTAGTGTTTTCCCTTAGGGTTAGGGTTAGGAGTAGGGTTAGTGTTTTCCCTTAGGGGTAGGGTTGGGAGTAGGGTTAGTGTTTTCCCTTAGGGTTAGGGTTAGGAGTAGGGTTAGTGTTTCCCATTAGGGGTAGGGTTGGGAGTAGGGTTAGTGTTTTCCCTTAGGGTTAGGGGTAGGGTTAGGAGCAGGGTTAGTGTTTTCCCTTAGGGTTATGGGTAGGGTTAGGAGTAGGGTTAGGGTTTTCCCTTAGGGTTAGGGGTAGGGTTGGGAGTAGGGTTAGAGTTTTCCCTTAGGGTTAGGGTTAGGGTTAGGAGTAGGGTTAGTGTTTTCCCTTAGGGGTAGGGGTAGGGTTAGGAGTAGGGTTAGTGTTTTCCCTTAGGGTTAGGATTAGGTTAGGAGTAGGGTTAGTGTTTTCCCTTAGGGGTAGGGTTAGGAGTAGGGTTAGTGTTTTCCCTTAGGGTTATGGGTAGGGTTAGGAGTAGGGTTAGGGTTTTCCCTTAGGGTTAGGATCAGGTTAGGAGTAGGGTTTAGTGTTGGGGTTAGGATTAAAGGTAGGGGTAGCATTTAGGATTTAGGGTTTCCCTTAGGGTTAGGGTTAGAGTTGGGTGACCCCTAACCTCAACCCTAAACCTAACACTTAGGACTCACGAATTAGACAGTCATGGTGGGGTGGGGGAGGGGTTAATGTTGGAGGTGGGGTTGAGGTGGGGGAGGGGTTTGTGTTCTTTATCAGATTCTTAATTTTTTGCCTTCTGCAGATTTTTTCACGATGGAGAACAATTCGGTTTTGCAGGACGCCGTCTCCCTAAAGCAGATCTTCCGCAGTGAGATAAAGACGATCGATATTGAAGATTACGGTGAGGATTCGCTGTCCGTCGTCTGCGTTTGTGGGCCCCTCCCCCGGCGCTCACTGACCCCAATCTTCTTCTTTTCTCTTGTAGAACTTCCTCTCCGGCTTTCCTTTCCTCGGGATTTCAATGAGAAGAACCGATATCCTCTCCTCCTCATCGTGTGAGTTCCCCAATCCCTCCGAAAATCGAGAAGAGCTTGAAAATCCGCTGATCAGCGAAATACGATGATCTCCTCTGATGGAGATCGAGAAGGATTTGGGTCGGATTGGACCGTTTGGGTCTCCTGCCTTCCTCGCAATCGGCTGATTTCCAGCTCTTCTCCTGGTAGAATGATTGTCTTTCACATGACTAACTATGATCTGCGGCAGAGGAGATGAATCTCACCAGAAATGTGAGGACTTCTATACAGTTGTTGGTGAGATTCCTCCACCGACACCCCGGGCCTCTCAACCTCACGTGTGGACCACTAAAACCCTCTGAGAGCGTCTCTACACATGTTAGATGTGCAAAAAGTCCAGGCTCCAACCAATGCGTTTCGTCCAATCAGACGTCATCAGGGTGGAGCCTGGACATGACACGTCACGCTGCTGTCCATTTCAATAAAATCCATAAATCTCACAAGACACCAGAAATGTGAGGACTTCTATACAGTCGTTGGTGCGATTCCTCCACCGACACCACAACCCCCCCAGGCCTCTTACCCTCACGTGTGGACCACAAAATTATAGGTGGTCTGACTGCACTCCTCATTCCTGCTCTCCAGATACGGCACCAACCTAAAGTCCGGCTGTCCCTCAGAGAAGGTCTCTCCACAGGTTAGATAATAAGTCCAAACTCCTCCTCCTCGTAGGTTGTAGGTAAGTAACATTAGAAAATTAAAACAATCCCAGATAGAAATCCAGCGTGTCATTTATAAAAGCTAAGGCCCCGTTCCGTGTATACAGCAGCGTGACGTGTCATGTCCAGGCTCCACCCTGATGACGTCTTATTGGACGAAACACATTGGGTGGAGCCTGGACTTTTCCGCGTGTAGAGACGCTTTGTGAGGGTTTTTGTGGTCCGCATGTGAGGGTGAGAGGCCCAGGGGGCTGTGGTGTCGGTGGAGGAATTTTATCTCACCAACAACTGTATACGTGTCGTCACAGACCTTCCTGATGACTTCTCTCCATATTTCCTCTTTCAGGGATGAGTCTCCGGGGAGTCAGCTGGTCACAGACAAGTTCCACGTGGATTGGGATTCGGTTCTGATAAACTCGGATAATGTGATTGTGGGGCGATTCGATGGGCGAGGGAGCGGATTCCAGGGGCTGAAGATCCTGCAGGAGGTGCACCGTGGACTTGGATCGGTGGAAGTGAAGGACCACATAGCTGCTGTAGAGTGAGAATTGTGACATCTCTTTTCTCTCTGTGTGAAGGCACCATATGGGGGGGACATAGGGAGGGCACAATGTAGGTGATGGGCACTGTATGGGGGGGACATAGGGAGGGCACTGTATGGTGGAGTACTCTGCTCCTGCATGCGGTCCGGGCTCTGCTCCTGCATGCAGAGAGGGCACACTGTGGGTTATGGGCACTGTATGGGGGGGGGGCATAGGGAGGGCACTGTACGGGGGAGTACTCTGTTCCGGCACCCCTGCTGGTAATAGGTTCTGTTTAGGATATTTAATGGAGAGATTTATGGTGGAGAACGAGGTTTGTGGCTGAATATTCAATGTATGGAGATTTCTCTGTGTCAAATGTCAGGTTATCTCTTATATATGTGCAACACTTAAATGTTTCCCCCATTCCCTGCATCTGTGTGTTACACCCAAACTGTTCCCCTAATGTCACCCCATATGAGTGTAACAGTAGGATGGTTCCCCCTGATATCTCCCCATTCATGTGTGTAACATTAAATCCTTCCCCCTTCTCTCTCCATAGATGTGTAATATTATATCCTTCCCCCTTCTCTCTCAATAGATGTGTAACATTATATCCTTCCCCCTTCTCTCTCCATAGATGTGTAACATTATATCCTTCCCCCTTCTCTCTCCATAGATGTGTAACATTATATCCTTCCCCCTTCTCTCTCCATAGATGTGTAACACACTAACCCTTCCCCCTTCTCTCTCCATAGATGTGTAACACACTAACCCTTCCCCCTTCTCTCTCCATAGATGTGTAACACACTAACCCTTCCTCCATGATTTCCTCTTCTCTTCAGTCTTCAGGTGATAATTTTCTTTGTCATCTGGCAGGTCGGTGCTGCGGGAGCCGTACATTGACCCCAACAGGCTCAGCATATTCGGGAAGGTAACTCCCAATCTATGGAATTATAATAATGGTGCTGGGGGGAGGGGTTGTCTGAGGAGTTTTGGGGGGAAATCTCAGCCATGTTAGCTGACTCAGAATGGAGGAGTCACAATGGGCACCCATGCCATGCAAACCACGCCCCCCAACCCCCCACACCGCGCCTATCTACCCATACCACGCCCACCCTCTCCAGAGTCCCTCTATGATTTCCTTCTAGCTGAGGAGGACGAGGATTGCACCTTGTCTGGTTTGGAGGACCTGATCCTTGGGGCTCCTTGGAGCAACCTACGCCAGCCATGCCATGGTCACCAGCCTGGGCTCTATAGAGCCCCCCGACCCCCCACAACCTCTCCTGTACAGCCCAGTATGGTGACGGGCTAAACCTATACAAAGCTTCGGTATTGAGGATTAAGGTTGTGGATCCGCCCATCTCCTCTCCTATCAAGACTTTGGATTCTGTGGATAAAAGGCTGGAAGTTCCTTCTAAAGCAGCCGGAACCCGGACAGATTTCAATCCAATTGTGGCCCCTGCCGCTCATCAAAGCCTGGAACTCCGTACGCCCCCGGTACCTCAGCTCATTGTCTCCTCAAACAAGTCCTACTCTTAGTGAGGGTGCCCCCCCATTATAAAAGTGGGGGGGGGCATCTTCTGGCCTTTGCCACCATCTGATCACCGGACATTTCGGAGATTTGGGTCCAGAATGTGAAATCTTAGGCGGCGTACACACGAGGGGATATGTCCGATGGACCGTTTCAGGAGACATCTCCGCTCGTGTGTATGGGCTAGCGGACAGATTTCTCCACCCGACAGATTTCAAAGCAAGCTTTGAAATCTATCCGGTGGAATCTGTCCGCCCGACATGTCTGCTGGTTAGTACACTTACCAGCAGACATGTCGGCCCCCACCGCCGCCGCGCCGCTGCCGAATGGATTCGGCGCATGCGCGGAAGTGTTTTACTTCCTGGTGCGGTGACGTGGCGGTGACGCGGCGGCGTCAACGTCACCGCCGCGTCACCGCGCCGTCCGGCGGCGGGGAATTTGATCCGATGGTGTGTACACGCCATCGGATCAAACTCCCGATCGGACATATCCGATGGAAATGGTCCGCGGACCGTTTTCATCGGATATGTCCGATCGTCTGTACGAGGCCTCAGAGACTGAAAGCTGGAATTTCATTTTACCGCCTCCATGTCCCCCAAACTCACCAATATTATGTTATCTCGTGTGTCGGAGAACTTCAGGAGTGACTCATGCTGATAACAGAGGAATGGAGCAGCAGAAAGACACGGCACTTAGAGCTTTGGAGAGAGATAAGTAAACAGTACAGATAGATGTGCCCAGGTCAGATTTCATGAACGGGGTTTACAACCACTTTAAACTGCCAGGGGCCCAATTTCTTTCTTTTTTTTTATACGGTTTACTACGGCTTTAACTGTAAAGAAACATTTCTGGTGCTACACAAAGTTAGGTTGCACTGAGGCCCATTGTCTCTTTCCTCATAGTAAGAACTTTACCCCACCCCCCTCCTCCGGAGATTTCCCTCCATGGTCTGGATGAAGGACGCGCTGCTCAGGTCCATACGACCAGGGCCGGACTTACCATTGGGCTTGACTGGGCTCAAGCCCAGGGGCCCCCACCACCCTAAGTCCTGCCCTGCATACGACAGTCGCACTCTCCCGTTCCCCCTTCTCCTGTCAGTCAGTTGGACCCTTTTGGGCTTTTCAGCATTGGACTTTTGGGGTGGATTTACTGAAGGCAAATAGACGATGAACTCTGCAAGTGCCTCTGCCCAGAGCTTAGTAAAGGGGGGGGGGGGGTTCTGACTTCCATCATCCAAGCCAAAAAATGCGGTTATTTTATTTCCCTTGCTTGCGATTGGCTGTTTTTTGTAGCATTGCCTCGTCTACTAGGCTCTGGAGCGCCGGCACTTGCAAGATGGACAGTCTTTTGGCCTTTAGTAAATACCCCCCCCCCCCCCAATGTCTGTCAGATTTGTAAGGCTGCTGCCCGATCTTCTGGTGACACTTTCATTGGGTTTTACTGGTTGGACCTTCAGGCCTCGTTTGATGGCAGCCATTGGTGTGCGCCTCAAATGTGTGACATATTTACCGGCCTCTTCCCCTGAAATAAGGGGAGGGGAAGGGGTGCAAGGGAGCACACAGGGGGACCCGGGCATCAGCAAGAGGAGGAATAGAGACAGGAGGGGTGCAAGGGAGCACACAGGGGGACCCGGGCATCAGCATGAGGAGGCATAGAGACAGGAGGGGTGCAAGGGAGCACACAGGGGGACCCGGCATCAGCATGAGGAGGAATAGACACAGGAGGGGTGCAAGGGAGCACACAGGGGGACCTGGGCATCAGCAGGAGAAGGAATAGAGACAGGAGGGGTGCAAGGGAGCACACAGGGGGACCCGGGCATCAGCAAGAGGAGGAATAGACAGGAGGGGTGCAAGGGAGCACACAGGGGGACCCGGGCATCAACAAGAGGAGGAATAGAGACAGGAGGGGTGCAAGGGAGCACACAGGGGGACCCGGGCATCAGCATGAGGAGGCATAGAGACAGGAGGGGTGCAAGGGAGCACACAGGGGGACCCGGCATCAGCATGAGGAGGAATAGACACAGGAGGGGTGCAAGGGAGCACACAGGGGGACCTGGGCATCAGCAGGAGAAGGAATAGAGACAGGAGGGGTGCAAGGGAGCACACAGGGGGACCCGGGCATCAGCAAGAGGAGGAATAGACAGGAGGGGTGCAAGGGAGCACACAGGGGGACCTGGGCATCAGCAGGAGAAGGAATAGAGAAAGGAGGGGTGCAAGGGAGCACACAGGGGGACCCGGGCATCAGCAAGAGGAGGAATAGAGACAGGAGGGGTGCAAGGGAGCACACAGGGGGACCCGGGCATCAGCAAGAGGAGGAATAGAGACAGGAGGGGTGCAAGGGAGCACACAGGGGGACCCGGGCATCAGCAAGAGGAGGAATAGAGACAGGAGGGGTGCAAGGGAGCACACAGGGGGACCCGGGCATCAGCAAGAGGAGGAATAGAGACAGGAGGGGTGCAAGGGAGCACACAGGGGGACCCGGGCATCAGCAAGAGGAGGAATAGACAGGAGGGGTGCAAGGGAGCACACAGGGGGACCCGGGCATCAGCAAGAGGAGGAATAGAGACAGGAGGGGTGCAAGGGAGCACACAGGGGGACCCGGGCATCAGCAAGAGGAGGAATAGAGACAGGAGGGGTGCAAGGGAGCACACAGGGGGACCCGGGCATCAGCAAGAGGAGGAATAGAGACAGGAGGGGTGCAAGGGAGCACACAGGGGGACCTGGGCATCAGCAAGAGGAGGAATAGAGACAGGAGGGGTGCAAGGGAGCACACAGGGGGACCCAGGCATCAGCAAGAGGAGGAATAGAGACAGGAGGGGTGCAAGGGAGCACACAGGGGGACCCGGGCATCAGCAAGAGGAGGAATAGACAGGAGGGGTGCAAGGGAGCACACAGGGGGACCCGGGCATCAGCAAGAGGAGGAATAGACAGGAGGGGTGCAAGGGAGCACACAGGGGGACCCGGGCATCAGCAAGAGGAGGAATAGAGACAGGAGGGGTGCAAGGGAGCACACAGGGGGACCCGGGCATCAGCAAGAGGAGGAATAGAGACAGGAGGGGTGCAAGGGAGCACACAGGGGGACCCGGGCATCAGCAAGAGGAGGAATAGAGACAGGAGGGGTGCAAGGGAGCACACAGGGGGACCCGGGCATCAGCAAGAGGAGGAATAGAGACAGGAGGGGTGCAAGGGAGCACACAGGGGGACCCGGGCATCAGCAAGAGGAGGAATAGAGACAGGAGGGGTGCAAGGGAGCACACAGGGGGACCCGGGCATCAGCAAGAGGAGGAATAGAGACAGGAGGGGTGCAAGGGAGCACACAGGGGGACCCGGGCATCAGCAAGAGGAGGAATAGACAGGAGGGGTGCAAGGGAGCACACAGGGGGACCCGGGCATCAGCAAGAGGAGGAATAGAGACAGGAGGGGTGCAAGGGAGCACACAGGGGGACCCGGGCATCAGCAAGAGGAGGAATAGAGACAGGAGGGGTGCAAGGGAGCACACAGGGGGACCCGGGCATCAGCAAGAGGAGGAATAGAGACAGGAGGGGTGCAAGGGAGCACACAGGGGGACCCGGGCATCAGCAAGAGGAGGAATAGAGACAGGAGGGGTGCAAGGGAGCACACAGGGGGACCCGGGCATCAGCAAGAGGAGGAATAGAGACAGGAGGGGTGCAAGGGAGCACACAGGGGGACCCGGGCATCAGCAAGAGGAGGAATAGAGACAGGAGGGGTGCAAGGGAGCACACAGGGGGACCCGGGCATCAGCAAGAGGAGGAATAGAGACAGGAGGGGTGCAAGGGAGCACACAGGGGGACCCGGGCATCAGCAAGAGGAGGAATAGAGACAGGAGGGGTGCAAGGGAGCACACAGGGGGACCCGGGCATCAGCAAGAGGAGGAATAGAGACAGGAGGGGTGCAAGGGAGCACACAGGGGGACCCGGGCATCAGCAAGAGGAGGAATAGAGACAGGAGGGGTGCAAGGGAGCACACAGGGGGACCCGGGCATCAGCAAGAGGAGGAATAGAGACAGGAGGGGTGCAAGGGAGCACACAGGGGGACCCGGGCATCAGCAAGAGGAGGAATAGAGACAGGAGGGGTGCAAGGGAGCACACAGGGGGACCCGGGCATCAGCAAGAGGAGGAATAGAGACAGGAGGGGTGCAAGGGAGCACACAGGGGGACCCGGGCATCAGCAAGAGGAGGAATAGAGACAGGAGGGGTGCAAGGGAGCACACAGGGGGACCCGGGCATCAGCAAGAGGAGGAATAGAGACAGGAGGGGTGCAAGGGAGCACACAGGGGGACCCGGGCATCAGCAAGGAGGAGGAATAGAGACAGGAGGGGTGCAAGGGAGCACACAGGGGGACCCGGGCAGCAAGAGGAGGAATAGAGACAGGAGGGGTGCAAGGGAGCACACAGGGGGACCCGGGCATCAGCAAGAGGAGGAATAGAGACAGGAGGGGTGCAATGGGGGACCCGGGCATCAGCAAGAGGAGGAATAGAGACAGAAGGGGTGCAAGGGAGTACACAGGGGGACCCGGGCATCAGCAAGAGGAGGAATAGAGACAGGAGGGGTGCAAGGGAGCACACAGGGGGACCCGGCATCAGCAAGAGGAGGAATAGACAGGAGGGGTGCAAGGGAGCACACAGGGGGACCCGGGCATCAGCAAGAGGAGGAATAGAGACAGGAGGGGTGCAATGGAGCACACAGGGGTACCCGGGCATCAGCAAGAGGAGGAATAGAGACAGGAGGGGTGCAAGGGAGCACACAGGGGGACCCAGGCATCAGCAAGAGGAGGAATAGAGACAGGAGGGGTGCAAGGGAGCACACAGGGGGACCCAGCATCAGCAAGAGGAGGAATAGACAGGAGGGGTGCAAGGGAGCACACAGGGGGACCCGGGCATCAGCAAGAGGAGGAATAGACAGGAGGGGTGCAAGGGAGCACACAGGGGGACCCGGGCATCAGCAAGAGGAGGAATAGAGACAGGAGGGGTGCAATGGAGCACACAGGGGTACCCGGGCATCAGCAAGAGGAGGAATAGAGACAGGAGGGGTGCAAGGGAGTACACAGGGGGACCCGGCATCAGCAGGAGGAGGAATAGAGACAGGGGGGCTGCAAGGGAGTACACAGGGGGACCCGGGCATCAGCAAGAGGAGGAATAGAGACAGAAGGGGTGCAAGGGAGCACACAGGGGGACCCAGCATCAGCAAGAGGAGGAATAGAGACAGGAGGGGTGCAAGGGAGCACACAGGGGGACCCAGCATCAGCAAGAGGAGGAATAGAGACAGGAGGGGTGCAAGGGAGCACACAGGGGGACCCAGCATCAGCAAGAGGAGGAATAGAGACAGGAGGGGTGCAAGGGAGCACACAGGGGGACCTGGGCATCAGCAAGAAAGAGGAATAGAGACAGGGGGGCTGCAAGGGAGCACACAGGGGGACCCGGGCATCAGCAAGAGGAGGAATAGAGACAGGAGGGGTGCAAGGGAGCACACAGGGGGACCCGGGCATCAGCAAGAGGAGGAATAGAGACAGGAGGGGTGCAAGGGAGCAGACAGGGGGACCCGGGCATCAGCAAGAGGAGGAATAGACAGGAGGGGTGCAAGGGAGCACACAGGGGGACCCGGGCATCAGCAAGAGGAGGAATAGAGACAGGAGGGGTGCAAGGGAGCAGACAGGGGGACCCGGGCATCAGCATGAGGAGAACTAGACAGGAGGGGTGGCACATATTGCTACCGATCCCCAGTATTTTCCTCTTGTGACAGCTGAATGTTGGGGAGAGGAGGAGAAGCCTGCTTTCAGCTGCTGCAGGAAGAAAATACCGATCGGTTCTACTAAATACCACCCCCCGCCACCCCTCCTGTCCAGGTTCTGGGGGGTCGGCAAGAAAGGATCCTGGTTTACCTGTCATCTGCCTACAATTGACAGGGGGATCGCGATTGACAGGTTGCCAACCCCAGGATTAGGGTGTGCCTAGGCACACCCCTTGTGCACGCCTATGATGGCGGCTCTGGTTAGAAGGTTCTTCAGACGCGGCTCTGTTGGCTGTATTGAGCCCCGCCTGTTACCTTTGTTGGTTTTCATGGGCTTGTTGGCTGTTCATTCCTTCCCCCCCCCCCCCCAGTGGGACCATTTTTGGACGTTCCAATTTTCTATATAGAAGACAATTCGATCCGGACGGCCGCACTCCAACAACCATTTCTTTATTGGTTAAAAACCAAACAGCAAAAGATGCAATTCCACAGCTGACATGTTTCACACCGCGGTGCTTCCTCCAGACATGACGAAGAAGTTGTTATGGTGTGAAACATGTCAGCTGTGGAATTGCATCTTTTGCTGTTTGGTTTTTAACCAATAAAGAAACGGTTGTTGGAGTGCGGCCGTCCGGATCGAACTACTTTATATTATTTTTCATACTGAGCCGACACCATTGTTTTGAGGAGAAGATTTTTTGTGACCCCTGACACCGGGAGGGGTTCTTTTCCCTGTTTGTCCCCGTCGTGTAGCTGAACCCCCATCCTGTGTCCTGTGATAGTTACATAATGAGTCACATCAAAAAAAGACCATCAAGTTCAACCAAAAATAAAATACAATCCCCTATACCCGATCCTTCACCCAGCGATGATCCAGAGGGAGGCGAAAACCCCCAGCAGAGCATGAGATCCAATTATCTACAGCAGGGGAAAAATTCCTTCCTGATCCCCCAAGAGACCATCGGATTTCCCCCGGATCTCCTTTCCCTATAAATGTCAGGATCCAGTTATATTCTGTACATTGAGGAGAGAATTCGGGACTTTCTTATGTGAAGTGTGACAAAGAAAATAGGATTTCTGACCGACCATAAAATCCTTTCTTGGTGAACATTACGGGACTCAGGCCCCGCCCCTGTTTTTATTATGATCCACCCCCCATATTGCTTGCTACAAAACAGAGGCATGCTGGGAGTGGGAGGGGCTATACCGGGCTGCCTAGCTCTGGTTTGTCAGTGTCCAATCTCCGGCAGGCAGCAGTATAACCCAATGTGGCTGAATATTCCTCCCGTGTCCTGTAGGGGGCACCAAGAAAAGGATCTTATGGTAAGTCATTTTATTTTCTACCCTCTTTGTTAGGATGGGATATTTTCTGATTTCTCCGGGACTGGGATCCATGCGGCTGCTGGGGGGTTTCTGTGACTTGATCTGGGGGCTTTATTTTGTTACACTGAGGGGTATGTTTGTATCATTGGTGGTAATGGTGATATTTACCTTGGCAGGGCTATGGAGGGTACATCGCGTCTATGATCCTAAAGGCCAACGAACGTCTCTTCAAATGTGGAGCTCTGATGGCCCCGATCACCGACATGAGGTTATATGGTAGGTGACATGGAGAAGAACGATGACGGGAAACACAAAGGACAGCGTGCCAGTGACTCTATAGGGCCATATATATGGGTGGGTGTGGTTTCCACCATCCCTGACATGATGTTCTATGGAAGGTGACATGGAGAAGAACGATGACCGGACACACAAAGGACAGCGTGCCGCTGACTCTATAGGGCCATATATATGGGTGGGTGTGGTTTCCACCATCCCTGACATGAGGTTATATGGTAGGTGACATGGAGAAGAACGATGACGGGAAACACAAAGGACAGAGTGCCAGTGACTCTATAGGGCCATATATATGGGTGGGTGTGGTTTCCACCATCCCTGACATGATGTTCTATGGAAGGTGACATGGAGAAGAACGATGACCGGACACACAAAGGACAGCGTGCCGCTGACTCTATAGGGCCATATATATGGGTGGGTGTGGTTTCCACCATCCCTGACATGATGTTCTATGGAAGGTGACATGGAGAAGAACGATGACGGGAAACACAAAGGACAGCGTGCCAGTGACTCTATAGGGCCATATATATGGGTGGGTGTGGTTTCCACCATCCCTGACATGATGTTCTATGGAAGGTGACATGGAGAAGAACGATGACCGGACACACAAAGGACAGCGTGCCGCTGACTCTATAGGGCCATATATATGGGTGGGTGTGGTTTCCATATATATGGGTGGGTGTGGTTTCCACCATCCCTGACATGAGGTTATATGGTAGGTGACATGGAGAAGAACGATGAGTATAGGGCCATATATATGGGTGGGTGTGGTTTCCAGCTGTCATAGAGGTGAACCCCAATGGGGTTCAGGCTAAATCTCTGCTGTTGTTCCAAAATGATGTGTGTGGAGATGCGTGCACGCGGGAGCAAAGCCCCTGGACATCTGTTCAGTCCCCTCCTTAGCTCTTTTACACACCATAAAGTATATTATGCAAATGTTATCAGTCTAAAGAAGGGGTCTCCAAACATTTTAAACAAAGGGTCAGTTTACGATCCTTCAGACTTTATGGGGGCTGGATGTTGGTGTCAGAAGGAAGAATAAGTATCTCATCACTGGGGTCAGTAGGAAGAACGGTATCCTATTATTGGGGAAAGTTGGTGCTCCATAGTTAGTGTCAGTGGGAGGAATAGAGCGCCAAGGGCCAGATAAGGGCAAGCAAAGGGCCACATCTGGCCCCCGGGCCGCAGTTTTGAGACCACTGGTCTAAAGGGCACATCTGGTTGGCTGAAATGCAGGAACAATACAAAAACTTGGTGGTCAAGTTTGGTTGTCTCCCGGATCCTCTTCTATTTCCTCATTCTTTCAAAGCGTGGGCAGGAGGGGGCAGATGCCATCTTTAGCTTCTCCAGTCATCTCGATGGGAGGGGGAAAGCAAGGAAAGCAGTTGTGTGACTATGCAATAAACAATATAGAAAAGATGCATAGAAACATGTCTACACATAAGAATATGATTATCACATTCCCTCACACCCGACCCTGACACGACGTTCTATGGAAGGTGACCTGGAGAAGAACGATGACCGGACACACAGGACAGCGTGCCGGCGACTCTATAGGGCCATATTTATGGGTGGGTGTGGTTTCCACCATCCCTGACACAACGTTCTATGGAAGGTGACACCTCACTATCAGAGTCCGCGCTGCTGTAATTCCCAGACACGAGACGTGACCAGGTCAGACGATATTTTCTCCATCACATTAACATTCCGTCCTTCTCTCATCTCGCAGCGTCTGCGTTTTCCGAGCGATACCTGGGGATGCCGAGCACAGATGAGAACACCTATCAGGTAAAACCCTCCACTTCCCACCCTTCTCTGATTCCATCCACCTTTTCTGTACTCCTCTTACTTCTCTCCATAATGTCGCCCCCCCAGTCCCCCCAACTCTTATTATGCAGTGTGCCCCTCTGATTTTCGCTGCCCCTCCTCCTCCTCCTCCTCTTCCACCTCCTCCTCTTCCCCTCCTCCTCCTCCCCCCCTCTCCCTCTTCCTCCTCCTCCCCTCTCCCTCTTCCTCCTCCTCCCCTCCTCCTTCTATTCCTCCTCCTCCCCCTCCTCTTCCCCCTCCTCCTCCTCCTCTCCCCCCATCTCCTCCCCCCTCCCCTCCTCCTCTGTCTTCTCCTCCTCCTCCTCTCCCTCCTCTTCCTCTTCCACCTCCTCCTCCTCCTCCTCCTCCTCCTCCCCTCCTCTCTACCTCTTCCCCCTCCTCCTATTTCTTCTCCTCCTCCTCTCGTTTTCCTCCCCTCTTCCTCCTCCTCCTCCCCTCCTCCCTTTATTCCTCCTCCTCCCCCTCCCCTCCTCCTCCCCCTCCCCTCCTCCTTTTTCTTCTCCTCCTCCTCCTCCTCCTCCTCTTCCACCTCCTCCTCCTCCCCCTCTCCCTCTTCCTCCAACTTCTTTTCCTCCTCCTCCTCCTCCTTTTCCTCCTCCTCCCCTCCTCTTTCTCTTCCTCCACCCCTCCTCCTCCTTTTCCCCTCCTCCTCCTTTTCCCCTCCTCCTCCTTTTCCCCTCCTCCTCCTTTTCCCCTTCTCCTCCTCCTCCTCTTCCCCCTCCTCCTCTTCCCCCTCCTCCTCTCTCCCTCTTCCCCCTCCTCCTCCCCTCCTCTCTCCTTCTTCCTTCTCCTCCTCCTCCCCTCCTTTTCCTCCTCCCCCTTTTCCTTCTCCTCCTCCTCCTCCTCTTTGTTCAGCTGTACATTTCTCTCGGCAGGCATCCAGCGTGCTGCACAACATTCAGGGCTTCAAAGAGAAAAAAATCTTATTGATCCATGGCACGGCGGATGGTGAGTCACCCCAATACTCGGCCCCTTCTTGGGGTTCATCTGCCTCTCTAGTAATTCACCCCCAAATATTTCATTGTTGTCTAGGACGGCAGACTGATATCTACTCCCCCCCTTCTATTGGTCGGTCATGTGACTGGGTGATTGGGGGGGGGGCAGAGATGAGGCTGCAAATTGGGGGACAATACTGATTGAGCTCGTCTGTGATTGGATCAGATGTACATCATGTGCCTGTTTCACACTCAATTGATTTTGGGGAGGGAGGAGTCTAGGATGACGCACGCCTCACTCCAGGGCGGTTAGGATCGGAGCTCCCGAGAAGGTCCCGCAACGCTGAGATGGCTGAAGCTGTCCCACTAGCTGCCTGGACGCCGGTCTGCCTGACTGCCCGTCCGACTACCACACTACCATCATTATGCTAAAGAGACCTGCTCTCCCTCGGGCTTTCCTTCCCTTGGTATATGTGAGCTCTTGCAGACTTCCACAGAGCTTGCAAATAGCATAGCATCCTTACCGTGTGGCGCGGCTCTCGAGTAGGTTTTGGATCTCGCTGGTTTCGCTGGTCTTGCTGCTCCCGCTTGTCAGGCTCCGGGCTCCTAGATCCCCGGCGAGAGGATCCCCTCGCGGGATCGCGGCCGGATCTCGGTCGGCTCGAGTCGGTAGGGGGCTTACCCGCTCTCCTGCCTGCAGCGCCCCTGCTAGAGGCGTCCGTGTGTGTGTGTGTCTCCCGGTGCTCGCTGTGGAGCCACTCTCGGGACGCGGCGCGCGGCGCGTGCTCCGACTGGTGGGCTGGAAGCGGAGGAGCCGGGGAGTTGGTGAGGTGAGGATACGGCTATAGACAGGGGGAGGACGGGTGGAGGTGGAAGTGGCCACGGAGAGAGAGAGAAGCGAAGCCTGGATTCTACCTACCCCAATCCTTAACAACCAGCACAGAAAAAAAAAAATACTCAATACCCTACATTGCCGTCCCTATGAATTCAGAGAAAGCTACCACCATCACAGTAATATAGCAACAAATAATACAACTACAACAACTATAATTCAAATATGTAAGTATTAACTTAAAAGAAGAGCCGGAACCAAGCTGTCGGATTAGTAAAAGGAGAAGAAGACCTGTTGGACTGTGAGTAAGATATTATTTGACTTTATTATGTTCCGTGTATTTTATATGATTGGCGGCGTGAATTTTATTTGAACTCTTCAGTACAGTCAAAAAGTGCGTCTGCGGAGTCTGCTAAGGATAGGGGGAAGCGGTCGTATGAGAGACTATGCCAGAGTGGACTTACATCCACACGCCCTTACACCCTTAAACGAATACATTACCCGCACTTTCCCCTCTGCTTCACAATATAAAAAATATATATATATAAAAAAAAACCCTGGCATTCTGCCGGTCGGTCGGGAATGTTACTGTGAATATTATTGACTAATCTACATAGCAGATAACACGCACACAATAACTACACCTCAATCAATTAATTAACTAATGTTGACTGGACGGGACATATGGCAATATAAAGCAATAAGTGGTCTGGTCTGCAAGATCTCCGGGAAATAAGATACTCGGTTGGGGTACAAGACATTATCTGCCAGGTAATATAAGGGTAAGACTCATTGATGTGAGAGCTACACGGCGACATTCCCGTATAGTGATCATAGTCGCTGAAAGAGGTTGTCAGGCTGTAAAAATAAGTTTGGGTGGAAGGGAGAGAAACGCAATACTTTGCAATACTGAAAGTATTAAGTTCCTTTAACTTTGGGAATATATAACGGTACCCAGGACATCAATTTCTAAAAGGCCCGGTCTTATTTCCCCCATCCTTTTTTGTAACTTCTCCGTTTTTTTTTCTCCCCTACGTAATTTACAATTTGCCCCCAGACACTTCACCTACAGACATGAGTACTAGAGCGAGGGGTGCCAGGGGGGATCCTCCTCGACTCCGCGCCTGAGTCAGAGCCCAGGACCTATGAGTAAATATGTAACGCAAGCAACGAAGGGTAGGGAGAGGGAAAAAAAAAAGATAAGATAAAATCGGCCCAAAACAACCCAAATAGTGAATCCCAATTAGAGCCAGCGACAGATTGCGATCACGAAACAGCCAGTATACCGGACTTAGAAGAGCAATTAACAGACTTGGCATTACCAACAAAAAATGAAATGAAGGAAATGTTCGCGGCTCTAGAAAAAGTTCTCTCATCACAAATGGAGAGAATGGAGAGAAACTTGGGATTCATGTTAGAAAGATTAGAGGAAGTTGAAAAAAAAACAGACCACAATTTCAACACCATTAGAAAACTGGAAATGGAGCTAAGTGAAATAAAAAAAAGGGAACACGCATATAAAGCTGAAGACCAGGAAAACAGAGACAGACGAAAAAATATCAGGATACGTGGAGTCCCCGACTCCTCACAGTCTGAAAATCTCCCGGAAATTATACGGAAAATATGCAACCCAATACTCGATAGAGAAATAACGCTTCCATTAAAAATAGAACGCGCCCATAGGATAAGGAGGCCCCGAGAAATCCCTCAAGATAAACCCCGAGACATTATAATACGATTTGAAAGCTGGGAGGAAAAAAATCAACTATGGAAAAACCTAAGAGGAAAGCCCCCAATCAAATTCGAGGACCATATTATTCAAATATACCAAGACCTGTCACAAGAGACACTTAGAAGAAGAAGGAGCCTGAAGCCACTATTACGGGTGTTACAGGACCAAGAAATACAGTATAACTGGGGTTTTCCGGCATGCCTGATAGCAAGAAAAGAGGGGATTACGGCAAAGCTAAGATTTTTAGATGAAATCCCTGAATTCTGTTTAAGGTTGGGGATCCCATCCCCTAGTAACGAATAAAAAAAAAAAAAAATAAACTAGAAGAACCTTAGTGAGGGGGGGAGAGAGAGGGTAGGAGGGGTGACTAATAACCTAGGGATACTAAAATATGAAATATGCCTAATGGCCAATAGGCTCAGCGTTGCGGAGACATCGGGGCTCGGGAGCCCCTGACTACTGGAGGATATCCCCTGGGCTCAGGGGAATAGAGGAGGCGTCAAATTGCACTCCGCCTCAACCTAGAGGGAGCACCCTTGCACAACAAGTGCAAGAGAAGATGCTCCGAAATATAACCTTAGGGTTTAAGATTCCAACTACATGGGGTAGGGGGGGGGAGGTTTGGGGAGGGGGAGGGGCAGAGGGGGTTGGGGGGGAGTTCATGGGAGGAGGGGGGGGGGCAGGGGAGTTAGGGTAAAGGGGAATAGGGGAGGGGAGGGAGGGAGAGAAGGGGAGGGGGTGGAAACTAGAAAAAGGACCTTGGGTCTGGGAGATTGGCAGATTACAAAGAGAAAACGATATAGTGAGGGACTAGATATAAGAGAACAGAAATATATATATGACTAAGGCAAACTTAATTTCATATAACGTAAGGGGTCTTTGTTCACCGCGTAAAAGGCATATGATCTTAAAAGAGATGGAGAGATATTCTGCAGACGTAATCTTCCTACAGGAGACTCATATAACCCTTGATTCAAGGGTGAGGCTTAATTCTCGGGCAGTCCCAACATGGTACTACGGAGACTCCCCACAGAGAGGATCTAGAGGAGTCGCCATAGGGATCGGAAAAAATATAAGTTTTGTAGTAGAAGAAAGGCTGGTGGACCCGGAGGGCCGATACATGTTTTTAAGAGGTCTCCTACAAGGAAAGCGATACACCTTGGCCAATGTTTACTGCCCAAATAAACTCCCCCAGAAGTATTTAATAACTACCCTGAATAAACTCACGGAATTTAAACAAGGAAATGTGGTCCTAGCCGGGGATTTTAACTTTACTCTAGATGTACAACTGGATAGAATATCGGCGGTTAATATAGCGAACACTAAGCAACAACAAGTCGTGAAAAAAAAACTTTCTCTGAGTCAGTTAATAGACCCCTGGAGGGTTTTTAATCCAACCAAAAAGGATTATACATACTACTCCACTGTTCATAAGATGTACTCGAGGTTAGACTACATATTGGTCGACCATGAAATCCTAGAGTATGTAGACAATGCCGCGATAGGGGTCGTGACACTCTCTGACCATGCCCCGGCTATGGTGCGTATACATTTCCCAGAAATAGAAGAAAGAAGGGGATCCTCGAGATTAAACGAGGAGTTATTAGAAGATATAGAAGTCTCAGACATAATAAGGACAGACATAGAGGAATATTTCAAGCTTAATAACACCCCCGACGTAAGTACAGCAACAATTTGGGAAGCCCATAAGGCAAATATCTGAGGAAAATTAATCTCTCTAGGGGCAAAAAAAAAAAAGGAAAAAGATGCAAACAGAAACAGGATAATCAAAGAGATACAAGACTTAGAAACCAAACATAAAAATCAATCAAACAATAAAAAAGTATATCAGGAATTGTTAATAAAGAGGGCCCAACTAATGGATCAAGCAAAGAGTGAAACTAGGAAAACATTTAAAAATGTGATGAAAGAAAGGTATCTCTGGGGGAATAAACCGGGGAAGTACCTAGCCAGGATCTCAAAAGAAAAGAGAAATCTAAACCATATAGAAAAAATATTAGATCAGGAAGGGCAGACCCGGTATAAAACGACCGAGATTGCCGAAGCTTTCCGAACATTCTATGCCTCGCTATACTCTATTAGGACAGGGGAAACACAAGAGGAAAAGACAAATAGAGAAGCAAAAATAAGAGAATACCTATGTGAGACCAATTTACCAAAACTAACACAGGAAATAATAGAAATCTTAGAAGAGCCAATAACACAAACAGAAATTAGTCAAGCGATCCAAGAAACTTCAGGGGGAAAAGCCCAGGCCCCGATGGCCTGCCAATCAAGTATTATAAAAAATTTAAAGAGTCTTTGATCCCAGAAATGTGTACCTACTTCAATAAATTAGGGGGAACTGAAGAAGTAAGAAAAGAATCCCTTCTGGCCAATATCACTATTATAGCTAAACCAGGAAAAGATAAGACCCTATGTGCTAACTACCGTCCAATCGCATTATTAAATGCTGATATAAAAATATTCGCAAAGATTTTGGCAACAAGGATAAAACCATACATGCCTGATCTAATAAGTTCAGATCAGACGGGATTTGTAAGAGGCAGAGAAGGGAGGGATAATAGCCTAAGAACACTCTTGATGCTACAAGACGAAAAAAGGGATGGTCCCCCAGCTGTACTCATGTCACTTGATGCTGAAAAAGCGTTTGACAGAGTAGACTGGGGTTTCATGATGGAGACCTTAAAAAGCATAGGTTTGGGCCCTAGACTCATGAAATGGATAGGAAACCTATACAAATCCCCTTCTGCAAAAGTAAAGGTAAACGGGAGAGATCCTGGGGTGTTTAACATGATGAACGGAACAAGGCAGGGATGCCCCCTCTCCCCCCTTCTTTATGTGATAGCCCTAGAACCACTGCTGTGTAAGATCAGGAACAATCCAGGAATAGGTGGCGTGAGAGTAGGAGAAGAGGAACAGAAGCTGGCAGCATATGCCGACGATGTCCTCTTGTATGTGACCAAGCCTAAAATATCAATTCCCAATATAATGGAGGAAATAAGAAGATATGGTCGTCTCTCTAACTTTAAAATAAACCCCGTAAAAACTGTAATTATGAACATAGGGCTCGACCAAAAGGAAGAGGAAGGTCTACGTAGATTATTTAATTTTACGTGGGAACAAAAATCACTTAAATATCTGGGTATAAAAATAACCCCCAAAGTAGCCGGCCTCTTTGAGGCAAACTATATTCCCCTACTCAACGATATAAGACGAGATCTAAAAAACCTCTCCTACAAGCAGATTTCCTGGATGGGGAGAATTAATTTATTTAAAATGACAGTTCTACCAAAGATAATTTATAAATTCCAAATGCTTCCAATAAAGGTTCCACAAAGCTTCTTTAAGATAATAAAAAATATAATCTCAAAATATATATGGCAAGATAAAAAACCCAGAATAAGCTATGCAACCCTAACCCGCGGAAAAATAAGAGGAGGACTGGCCCTCCCCGATATAAAAAGATACTATCAAGCAGTTCTCCTAGCAAGACTTGTCGAATGGACAAATAAGAATTATTTTAAAAAATGGGCTCAATTGGAAAACGGGATAAGTGACCAGCACCTAAACACAAACATATGGATCCCACCTAAATATAGAATAATTAATCCAAAAACACATAGCATCACCAAACAGGTTTTTAAGATATGGGATTTATTACACAAGAGGGAAAAATGGGTATATAACTCCCCATTAATCCCACTAGCAAACACACATTTTTTTGCACCAGGGAATAGGACTAAACTTGGGAAAAAAATAGGTAGTAAAAGACTGGGGGATATAGTTGCACGAGGAAAAATTTAAAATAAAGAAGAGATACACGTAGTAGCAGGGGCACAACAGATAACTGACTGGGAATACTTACAACTAAAGCACTTCGTAAATACACTTCCAGCACCAATAAGGGACAATAGAGCACAAAACTCAATAGAGAAACTTTGTACCAGGGGAGAACCAATATCACATGGAATAGCCAGGACCTATAAAATTCTCACGGACATAGGGACAAAAGAAATACTACAAAGCATAGAAGCATGGGAGAAAGAAATTGGAGAAAGAATAGAAGAAGTACATATGACCAGTGCGACATTTACATACGCTAAAGACATAACAACAGTAGAAGCTAATTACAAATGTTTGCTGAGATGGCATTGGACACCCGCCAGACTCAACAAAATATCTTTGGATAATTCCCCCCTTTGTTGGAGGAAGTGTAATCAAGTGGGGACTACTCTGCATATATGGTGGGACTGCCCTAGAATCCAGGAATTCTGGACCGAGATCCTCAAATTAATTGAGGAAATCTCTGGAGAAAAGATTCCAGCAGATCCCCTCTCCTGCCTCTTCCATAGACGAGGCCTAGTCAAAGGAAAAAGGAAATACGCCTCATCACTGGTCCCAGTGCTGTTAAACGCAGCAAAGGGACTGATTCCGAAATTTTGGCTCCATCCACAAAAACCACCCCTAAAAGAATTCATAAATAGGGTCGACCACATTGCAGAAATGGAGCACTTAAGAAGGGTGGATCAGGGAGAGGAGGAGGGCGGAAACAGGAGAAAAATCTGGGAGCAGTGGAGATCTTATAAAACCTCGGAAAAATTCTCTAAACTATTATTAGAAATAAACACGTAAACGCTCTTGACCCAATCAAAAAAAAAAAAAAAAAAAGGGGGAAACGAAGTAAGATATGGGGGGGGGGGGGAATTAACAGGGTGGGGGAAAAAAAAAAAAAAAGATGTACATCATGTGACTTTTCATCTCTAAGATTTTCTGTTTCTGTTTCCTGCAGCAAAAGTCCATTTTCAGCATTCAGCCGAATTAATCAAACAGCTGATCAAAGCCGGAGTGAACCACACGACGCAGGTGAGCGCAGAGCTAAGATGGAAAGATACAAAGTAACATTGTTTATAAACATTGATCAGACGGGAGATAGAGAGATACAAAGTAACATTGTTTATAAACATTGCTCAGACAGGAGATAGAGAGATACAAAGTAACATTGTTTATAAACATTGATCAGACAGGAGATAGAGAGATACAAAGTAACATTGTTTATAAACATTAATCAGACAGGAGATAGAGATACAAAGTAACATTGTTTATAAACATTGATCAGACAGGAGATAGAGAGATACAAAGTAACATTGTTTATAAACATTGATCAGACGGGAGATAGAGAGATACAAAGTAACATTGTTTATAAACATTGATCAGACAGGAGATAGAGATACAAAGTAACATTGTTTATAAACATTAATCAGACAGGAGATAGAGAGATACAAAGTAACATTGTTTATAAACATTGATCAGACAGGAGATAGAGAGATACAAAGTAACATTGTTTATAAACATTGCTCAGGCAGGAGATAGAGATACAAAGTAACATTGTTTATAAACATTGATCAGACAGGAGATAGAGAGATACAAAGTAACATTGTTTATAAATATTGATCAGACGGGAGATAGAGATACAAAGTAACATTGTTTATAAACATTGATCAGACAGGAGATAGAGAGATACAAAGTAACATTGTTTATAAACATTGATCAGACGGGAGATAGAGAGATACAAAGTAAATGAAGAGCCGTGGTGTGAATAGACAAGCTGTGTGCTCAGCTCTCCTCCCCCGTCACCATTTTATCTCATGTGTCGTGAAAACTTGTCGGAACTGATTGATGCTGATAAGAGGCACCAGAGAGAAACGACACCTAGAACTTAGGAGAGAGACAAGTAAACACGACAGATATGTGTGTGTTATTCAGATTTCATGACCACGTTAACGTTCCAGAGTCACGTGAATATTAAAGTTCTCCCTCTCCCTCACAGCACGGTCCTCCCTCTCCCCCGCAGGGCGGTCCTCACTCTCCCTCACAGCACGGTCCTCCCTCTCCCCCGCAGGGCGGTCCTCACTCTCCCTCACAGCACGGTCCTCCCTCTCCCCCGCAGGGCGGTCCTCACTCTCCCTCACAGCACGGTCCTCCCTCTCCCCCGCAGGGCGGTCCTCCCTCTCCCTCACAGCACGGTCCTCCCTCTCCCCCGCAGGGCGGTCCTCCCTCTCCCTCACAGCACGGTCCTCCCTCTCCCCCGCAGGGCGGTCCTCACTCTCCCTTGCAGAAAGGTCTTCCCTCTCCTTCCAAGCGCCCCTACAAGGCCCAGGCCCCCCAATTCACCCAGTGGGGCCTGTGCCCAGTACAGTAGTACTGCCTGTACCCCTAAGCCAGGTGGCTTAGCCTGGGGTCATTAGGAGGTGGCAAAATGTTTCCAGAAGTTTCCTCACATCTGTTTTCTCTCCCTCTAGATCTATCCGGATGAAGGCCACATGATTTCATCAGAGAAGAGCCGCTTCCACCTTTACAGCACACTACTGCGATTCTTCGGTGAATGTTCCCAGGTGGATGTGCAGGTGGTACTGCAGGAAGTGGAAGAAGATGAATGAAGGGCAGTTGAGACATTTTCTATATCCTCAGCGGCCCTCAGGGGCAGGAACTGTGTGACATCAGAGGCCCTCGGGGGTGGGGACTGTCTGACATCAGCACACTGGAAATCCCAACCTGCGGATTGCCCTCCGAAGGATTTCCGATTCCGGATTGGCAGTTTTGGATACGATTAGTGTAGTGCATGTTTTATTTTGTTCCTCCTCCAAGACGTTGTACTAACCTTTCATTTCAAGAGCAGATCTCATCCAAAGCTCTCATCCGATCCCGACAACTTTTCCCGAACAAGTGCAATTTCCTGGATGGTGGATTTTCTCCTGGCAGAGGATTGTGGGTGGAGCCACAAGGCACGCGATGCCCGACCTCCGGAGAAGCACTTTTTGGAAGTGAATTTTTGCAAAACATTTCTATGTCTACAGAACAAAGAAGGTCCTTCCGGCTCCTCGGGGGGAGAATTCTATTTTTCAAGCTGTACTGGAAACTCCACTGAGAACTGAATTATCCGTTCCAATTGTGATTGCGGATTCTCATTTTACAAGAGAAATGTTTTATTTGTCTTAATATACAAACGATCTGACGCGAGCCGCTCTATTTCCAATGTAAATTTCTCACTTGTATATATGAATACATCGATATTAAATTATGTTTTCTTAGACGTGTCTGAGCACCACTGTGGGGGAGGCCACCCTCCGAATATCGCAATCCGCCAGATTGTCCGTAATACCTGTAATCATACAATGCTGACAGTGGAGGGATTGGTAGAGTGGGGTGGAGGACACTGAATGGAGGTTAGTGGAGGGATTGGTAGAGAGAGGTGGAGGACACTGAATGGAGGTCAGTGGAGGGATTGGTAGAGAGAGGTGGAGGACACTGAATGGAGGTCAGTGGAGGGATTGGTGGAGAGGGGTGGAGGACACTGAATAGAGGTCAGTGGAGGGATTGGTAGAGAGGGGTGGAGGACACTGAATGGAGGTCAGTAGAGGGATTGGTAGAGAGGGGTGGAGGACACTGAATGGAGGTCAGTGGAGGGATTGGTAGAGAGGGGTGGAGGACACTGAATGGAGGTCAGTGGAGGGATTGGTAGAGAGGGGTGGAGGACACTGAATAGAGGTCAGTGGAGGGATTGGTGGAGAGGGGTGGAGGACACTGAATGGAGGTCAGTGGAGGGATTGGTAGAGAGGGGTGGAGGACACTGAATGGAGGTCAGTGGAGGGATTGGTAGAGAGGGGTGGAGGACACTGAATGGAGGTCAGTGGATGGATTGTTGCACTTTAAGCATCACTGAAATCACTGCTCCTGAAAAAATCCATATGCCCCTCAGAGCAGGACCCCCCCCCCCCCCCCCCGGACCCTTATACTCCCTTTATGGCCAATTACTTGCATATAAGCCTTCAAAATGGGCACTTTTGCTTTTTCCTGTTCGGCTCCCATAGACTTCAATGGGTTCACTGTCTGGGTTAGAAATGTTACCATGTTCGGGACTTCTGCTGCAAACCAAAAAGGGGGTCATTCGGGCCGTCTCTACCTGTTAATACTAGGATCAATTTCTGCCCCCCAACCTGGGCCCAGCCATAATCTGTGCAGAGTGGGTCTGTGTTTAGCCCGTTCCGCCTCGTTGCTGAGGAGTCAGGCGAGCAACCAGCTACTAGTGGAGACTCACAGAGGAGCGCTGGGACTTTGCATTGTGTGCCGTCCCCGTCCTCCCCTCTCCCCCCCTCTCCTCCCCTCTCCTCCCCCTCTCCTCACCTCCCCCTTTCCTCCCCTCCCAATTTCCACAAATTTCTAGCCCCTGAGGAGGAAAGCTTCACTGTTTTCCCGGACAAATTCTTCAGGATTGCAGTTAGTCCCGGGAGTAGAGTGACGAGTACAGACCTGCTTTCAGGGTCTGTGCCTCTCACCCGAGGGACCGGAAGCCATTGGAGTGGAGCTAAGAGGGAACAGACCTGCACCGGAACCTGCCCTTCAGGGACTGGGTTTGAAAGAGAGATAGTCCCTGTGTCTTCAGGATTGGAGCTGTGAGACAGCGGCCTGTATAAGGGACTGAGACCTTATCACTGGGGACAGCTGATTGCCAGGATGTGGTTGTAAAAAAAAAACCAAATGGGACAGGGGTTAACGGCGTTTACAATCTTCCATTCCACCAACCCAAGACAGCTTATGCGACACTCCACAATCCAGCAGACACGATCCTTTGCATTCCCCAGAATAACGAGACACAAGCTCTGTTCTCTGGTTCAAACAAATGAATCCTTTAATGGTAACTCAGCTGGTTATATACAGTTTAGAAACCAAGTGAACAATGACTCAACTCCACCCACCACATTACACAAGGAACTTCAATACACATTCTTTTAGATAATGACATTCAGATGAGCTAATCATTCCCCAGACGTCCCGACTCCGACAATAAGCTATTCACCTGCTACATAATACACATTCTTATGTCAGACGTTCTGGCACCGAATCTACAGGAGTTAATTACTACAGCTGACAAGTCACATTCCACATCTATTATCAATAGTATTTTCACACAAAACAGTGTCATTAGCATACACAATGAAATATCTTAGGAGCAGACTTAATTAGCACAATAGACAACAGAATGCAATCACAGCAAGCCCCATCACTATAGCCAGGTAGTCTTAATTAGCACCTCAACAGTCTATGTTACACATTGAATGAGTCACTCTATTGACCTGTTGGGGTCAGAATAAGATCTCCTGCAATACATGAATTATCATTACTGTCCCATCTCATGTGATCCGAGATATCAGTTCTCAGTCATCCTATGCCCCGCCCCTATCGGACATAGGATGACCCTAGACCCAAGAGTCATTGGTGAAGCTGGCACAGGAGTACCCCGCATCCTTCAAATGTCTCTGGGTCCCATGGGCCATACCATCACAGTGGTGAAGGGACCTACATTTCCTAAACGCCCATCACCTGCTGGTAGTCCAAATAGAGACTTCTCCTACTGAGTGGCCAATCTCCTATCAACCAAACCACAATACCAAAGGGTCAGTGCACCACCTAAAGAAGGGTCCCACCGAATGCCGGCCAATGATCACTATTAGGCACAAGGTGTTTTCTACCCCCTCCTGGGGTACCCCATACCAGAGATGTGTACAACCACCCGCTATTGGGGTTCTATGCACCAAAATGTACCCCAGGTTTATTTCGCTTCTTCTGAGTCTCTAGTTATTCAGTTGTAGTTGTATTCATTCTTCACATAACCTTTGAGTGCCATTTAGTGGGTAATTAACTATTGACCCCATCATAGCAGCCTTCAGTCTGTGTAATTATGTTCATTGATTTGCTCTCCATTTGTTTTCTTTGCCTTAATACATTTAATTAGTTACCTCCAAGGTCTTTGTGGCCTTATTCATGTGGTAGCCTACTAACCCCTAAGTCTGCACATTCAAAACAGCTTTAGTGTATGATGGAGTTGGGGTGAGGCGGGGAGCGGCGGGGTGCAGCGTGGTGCGGCTTAGTGCAGCCTGGTGAGCTGGGGTGCAGTATGGTGCAGCAGAGTGCAGCGTGGTGAGGCAGGAAGCTGCGTGGTGAGGCGGGGTGCAGCGTGGTGAGGCGAGGTGTAGCGTGGTGAGGCGGGGTGCATCGTGGTGCGGCGGAGTGCAGCGTGGTGAGTCGGGTGCAGTATGGTGTGGCGGAGTGCAGCCGAGTGCAGTGTGGTGAGGCGGGGTGCATGCAGCGGAGTACAGCGTGGTGCGGCAGAGAGCAGTTTGGTGAGGCAGGGTGCAGCGTGGTGAGGCGGGATGCAGCGGAGTACAGTGTGGTGAGGCGGGATGCAGCGGAGTGCAGCGTGGTGCGGCGGAGTGCAATTTGGTGAGGCGGGGTACAGCGTGGTGAGGCGGGGTGCAGCAGAGTGCAGTGTGGTGAGGCGGGGTGCAGCGTGGTGCGGCGGAGTGCAGCAGAGTGCAGTTTGGTGAGGCAGGGTGCAGCGTGGTGAGGCGGGATGCAGCGGAGTGCAGTGTGGTGAGGCGGGATGCAGCGGAGTGCAGTGTGGTGAGGCGGGGTGCAGCGTGGTGCGGCGGAGTGCAGCAGAGTGCAGTTTGGTGAGGCAGGGTGCAGCGTGGTGAGGCGGGATGCAGCGGAGTGCAGTGTGGTGAGGCGGGATGCAGCGGAGTGCAGTGTGGTGAGGCGGGGTGCAGCGTGGTGCGGCGGAGTGCAGCAGAGTGCAGTTTGGTGAGGCAGGGTGCAGCGTGGTGAGGCGGAGTGCAGCGGGTGCAGTGTGGTGTGACGACAATAATACACTTCAAGTGCGATGAGGGAACTTGTACTAAAATAATGCACAAGAAACCCGGTTAGTGTTACAAGGTCTCAGGTGTGATAAATTTGGTGTTATCGCTCTCACTCTCTCATACTGGTCACTGGAAAGACAACATGGCGCCTCATGGCAAAGAATCTCTGAGGATCGGATATAAAGAATTGTGTCTCTACATAAAGATGGGCGAGGAGATAAGAAGATCGCCGAGACCCTGAAACTGATCTGCAGCCCGGGGGCCGGGACCATCCAGCGGTGTAACAGGACGGGTTCCCCTCCCCCTGCCTCTCCATGGTCCACCAAAGAAGTTGAGGTCACGTGATCAGCGTCATATCCAGAGGTTGTCTTTACGGTGGAGCCCGGTAAGGACTGACACAATTTGATCCTCTTCTCTTCCTGATCCTGGGAGCTTCTCTTCCTGATCCCGGGAGCTTCTCTTCCTGATCCCGGGAGCTTCTCTTCCTGATCCCTGGAGCTTCTCTTCCTGATCCTAGGAGCTTCTCTTCCTGATCCCTGGAGCTTCTCTTCCTGATCCCTGGAGCTTCTCTTCCTGATCCCTGGAGCTTCTCTTCCTGATCCTAGGAGCTTCTCTTCCTGATCCCTGGAGCTTCTCTTCCTGATCCTAGGAGCTTCTCTTCCTGATCCCTGGAGCTTCTCTTCCAGATCCCGGGAGCTTCTCTTCCTGATCCTGGGAGCTTCTTTTCCTGATCCCTGGAGCTTCTCTTCCAGATCCCTAGAGCTTCTCTTCCTGATCCCTGGAGCTTCTCTTCCAGATCCCGGGAGCTTCTCTTCCTGATCCCTGGAGCTTCTCTTCCTAATCCCTGGAGCTTCTCTTCCAGATCCTGGGAGCTTCTCTTCCTGATCCCGGGAGCTTCTCTTCCAGATCCCGGGAGCTTCTCTTCCTGATCCCTGGAGCTTCTCTTCCAGATCCCGGGAGCTTCTCTTCCTGATCCCGGGAGCTTCTCTTCCTGATCCCGGGAGCTTCTCTTCCTGATCCCTGGAGCTTCTATTCCTGATCCCGGGAACTTCTCTTCCAGATCCTGGGAGCTTCTCTTCCTGATCCCTGGAGCTTCTCTTCCAGATCCCTGGAGCTTCTCTTCCAGATCCCTGGAGCTTCTCTTTCAGATCCCGGGAGCTTCTCTTCCTGATCCCTGGAGCTTCTCTTCCTAATCCCTGGAGCTTCTCTTCCAGATCCTGGGAGCTTCTCTTCCTGATCCCGGGAGCTTCCATTCCAGATCCCGGGAGCTTCTCTTCCTGATCCCTGGAGCTTCTATTCCTGATCCCGGGAACTTCTCTTCCAGATCCTGGGAGCTTCTCTTCCTGATCCCTGGAGCTTCTCTTCCAGATCCCTGGAGCTTCTCTTGCCCAAGCTCCCCTTCTGTGCTCATCTCTCTCCTCGAGCTCCCCGAGCTCCCCTTCTGAGGCTCCCCTTCTGTGCTCACCTCTCCCTGAGCTCCCCTTTCTGTGCTCATCTCTTCTCCAAGCTCCCCTTCTGTGCTCATCTCTCCCCCGAGCTCCCCTTCTGTGCTCATCTCTCCCCCGAGCTCCCCTCCTGTGCTCATCTTTCCCCCAAGCTCCCCTTCTGTGCTCACCTCTCCCCCAAGCTCCCCTCCTGTGCTCATCTCTTCCCCGAGGTCCCCTCCTGTGCTCATCTCTCCCCCAAGCTCCCCTTCTTTTTTTTTTTTTTTTTAAAGTGTATTTTTGTGCGTGAACTCGAGAGAGAGGAGCCGGACTGCAGGAGTTGGGAGTAGGCAGACCCTCCCCCCGGAGGCAATCGCCATCCTTCTCCATGCCCCTGGTGGCAATGGCGGGTGTGAAGGGGGGCCTCCCACTCACCCCGCCCTACCTGCTCCTCTTGGGAGCCCAACTGGGGCCCAACAGGACCCCAATGGGGCAGAGGGACTCCCCCTATGAGGGAGTGAGGGGGCCTAGCCCACCCAGCCAGCCCTGTAGGTCCTTCGCCTCTCTTTTATTTTAAGAGACCGCATGGCCAAAGTGCATGTGTTTTAAACCAATTTTGTGTGCGTGCAAGTGTGGTGGTTTTTGTGGGGGGGGGGGTGGGCGTACTAAGCACAGGCGTACCCTGAATAGCACACCCACCGGGAGCCGGGCTGAGACCACCAAACTCAATTCACATGTAGCCGAGACCGGGATCCGAACCCTTGGCTGCAGAGGTGAATGGCTTGTCAGCGCAGTGCCAATCACATTGAGCCACCACAGCTCCCTCCAAGCTCCCCTTCTGTGCTCACCTCTCCCCCGAGCTCCCCTTCTGTGCTCACCTCTCCCCCGAGCTCTCCTTCTGTGCTCATCTCTCCCCCAGCTCCCTTTCTGTGCTCACCTCTCCCCGAGTTCCCCTTCTGTGCTCACCTCTACCCCGAGCTCCCCTTCTGTGCTCACCTCTCCCCCGAGCTCCCCTTCTGTATTCATCTCTGCCCCCGAGCTCCCCTCCTGTGTTCATCTCTTCCCCGAGCTCCCCTCCTGTGCTCATCTCTCCCCCGAGCTCCCCTCCTGTGCTCATCTCTCCCCCGAGCTCCTCTTCTGTGCTCATCTCTCCCGGGAGCTCCCCTTTTGTGCTCACCTCTCCCCTAAGCTCCCCTTCTGTGCTCATCTCTGCCCCCGAGCTCCCCTCCTCTGCTCATCTCTTCCCCGAGCTCCCTTTCTGTGCTCATCTCTCCCCCAAGCTCCCCTTCTGTGCTCATCTCTCCCCCGAGCTCCCCTCCTGTGCTCATCTGTCCCCCGAGCTCCCCTCCTGTGCTCATCTCTCCCCCGAGCTCCCCTCCTGTGCTCATCTCTCCCCCGAGCTTCCCTTCTGTGCTTATCTCTCCCCCGAGCTTCCCTTCTGTGCTTATCTCTCCCCCGAGCTTCCCTTCTGTGCTTATCTCTCCCCCGAGCTCCCCTTTTGTGCTTATCTCTGCCCCCAAGCTCCCCTCCTGTGCTCATCTCTTCCCCGAGCTCCCTTTCTGTGCTCATCTCTCCCCCAAGCTCCCCTTCTGTGCTCATCTCTCCCCCGAGCTCCCCTCCTGTGCTCATCTCTCCCCCGAGCTCCCCTCCTGTGCTCATCTGTCCCCCGAGCTCCCCTTTTGTGCTCATCTCTGCCCCCAAGCTCCCCTCCTGTGCTCATCTCTTCCCCAAGCTCCCTTTCTGTGCTCATCTCTCCCCTGAGCTCCCCTTCTGTCCTCATCTCTCCCCCGAGCTCCCCTTCTGTGCTTATCTCTCCCCAGAGCTCCCCTTTTGTGCTCATCTCTCCCCCTAGCTCCCCTTTTGTGCTCATCTCTCCCCCGAGCTCTTCTTTTGTGCTCATCTCTCCCCCTAGCTCTCCTTTTGTGCTCATCTCTCCATCGAGCTCCCCTTTTGTGCTCATCTCTCCCCCGAGCTCCCCTTCTGTGCTCACCTCTATCCCCTCATAATGACACTTTTATTATACAGAGAAAATAGTCCAGGAAATGGATTCTCTCCATTGATGAGTTTGCAGAGTAATCCTTTCTTATCAGCGGGAGGAAGACGCTCATCATTTTGTGGTTGGCCTCCTATAACTTGGAGACGGGAAATCCATACCCCTCCCCCATCTGGATCTTTCTTTTATCTATAATTAAATCGCAGCTTCTAATTAAAGACAAATGTAAAAGTTCTCACAACTTTGGAAAGTTTACATGGAAAGCAAATCCTGTGAGCTCCGGACTGATTCCAACTCTTTACTGAGGAATGACTGAGACCCCCTGAGACTCCCTCAGACTCCCTGAGACCTCCGAGACCCCCTGAGACCTCCTGAGGCTCCCTCAGATCTCCTAGACCTCCTGAGCCCCCTGAGACCTCCGAGACCCCCTAAGACCTCATGAGACCCCCTCAGACCTCCTGAGCCCCCTGAGAACTCTGATTGCCCCTGAGACCTCATGAGACCCCCTAAGGCCCTCTGAGACCTCCTGAGATCCCCTGAGACCTCCAGGGCCTGGCGGTGAGGTCCTCAAGGGTCACTAGGGTTGCCACCTGTCCGGTTTTGACCCGGACAGTCCGGGTTTGGACACATGTGCCCGGTTTTGAAGCCTCCTGAAACCCGGGCACATTTAAAAAAAAAAAAAAAAAAAAATTTTTTTTTTTTTTTTTTTTTTTTTTAGCTGTCCATCCTGGCCCGGCCGCAACAGACCTGCACATCCCCGGCTCCACCAGCTTGCCTGAGTGTTAGTAGAAGGTGTGCCGCCCGCAGCAGTGCTCTCTGTTAGCCCCCCGACCGGGCTGTAAACATGTGTGCAACTTCTCACTGTGCTAGCCCCTCCCCCTCCCTCCCTCCGGCGCGCCTCCGTCTGCATTGTGTGCTGCAGAGTGGAAGAGGACACATGGGACACAGAGTGCTCAGCTCTTCTCTGACTGGCTACAGAATACACATGGAGGTGGGTGGATGGGCGGACCATACACTACCCCCACCATACACTAAACATACAGTTCTGCCCCCCCCCTGCATATACCATTACCATCCACAGCCGTATATACAGTTCAGCCCCCCCTCCATACAGGGCCGGATTAACAGAGGGGCTGATGGAGCGGGGGTTGTAGCTCGATGACCAGAGGTCACAGAAACCCCACATGTGGGGGGTAGTCAGTTGAAGACCTACCCCACAACTGGTCAAAATATGGGATGGCTATCATTTATGGTTCCGGAGATACGGGCCTGCTTGCACAGCCTGTCAGAAGCTACATACAGAGCGGCCAGTATAAATACAAGCTGACACACTGCAGCAGACTGAGAAAAAAAAATCATCATTCATTTTTTGCTAGAAAATGACTCTATGGTGGTCTTTGCAACTTTTTATGTTGCACGGCATAGAGCTGCACGATTCTGGCTAAAACGACAACTGCAATTTTTTTGCTTAGAAGATAGATGACGATTCTCTCACGATTCGTGCGGCATAACATCATCTTTCACATTAAAATGAAAAAAATAAAAATGGACTAACTTTACTGTGTTGTTTTTATGGTTTTTATTATTCAATGAAGTGGGCAAATGCAGCGTGACATAAAATATTGCAGCAATTCCCATTTTTGTCTCTGCTAAAATATATATAATGTTTGGCGGATCCAAGTAATTTTCTAGCAAAAAATATTGCTTTTTAACAAGTGTTGGACTTTAAGTGGTTACATTTCTTGCATTTACACACAGAAGTTTGATCTAAAAAGGAAGTTGGTTACAATGTTTCATGTTGTTTACAAACTTGGCAGACAGTCGGATATTTTCTTTACACACAGAAGTTTATCCCTTTGATCTATGAAGAAAGTGTTAGTTACAATGTTTCCTGATAAGAACTTGGCAGACTGTCCAGATATTTTCTTTTGACAGCTGAAAGTCTCTCCACTTGTTATATGAAAGAATCAGCAAACTCTGCATTGGAGATGTCAGGGGGGGGAGGGGAATCGACATCACAATTTTGTAACGATTAATTGTGCAGCTCTAGCACCGTACTGTATTTGCGCAGCAATTTTTCAACCGTGTTTTTTTTTTGGAAATAAACTGTTTCATTCATTAAAAAAAACACTAAAGTTAGCACGATTTTTTTTGGTATCCTAAGCGATGCTTTAAAATTTTTTAGGTTACATGTTTAGAGCTACAGAGGAGATCTAGTGCTAGAATTATTGCTTCTCCTGTTCATACTGCCCCCATCATACCCTCCACACTCCTCTCCTGTACATACTGCCCACTGTCATACCCTCCACACTCCTCTCCTGTACATACTGCCCACTGTCATACCCTCCACACTCCTCTCCTGTACATACTGCCCACTGTCATACCCTCCACACTCCTCTCCTGTACATACTGCCCACTGTCATACCCTCCACACTCCTCTCCTGTACATACTGCCCCCATCATACCCTCCACACTCCTCTCCTGTACATACTGCCCACTGTCATACCCTCCACACTCCTCTCCTGTACATACTGCCCACTGTCATACCCTCCACACTCCTCTCCTGTACATACTGCCCACTGTCATACCCTCCACACTCCTCTCCTGTACATACTGCCCACTGTCATACCCTCCACACTCCTCTCCTGTACATACTGCCCCCATCATACCCTCCACACTCCTCTCCTGTACATACTGCCCACTGTCATACCCTCCACACTCCTCTCCTGTACATACCGCCCACTGTCATACCCTCCACACTCCTCTCCTGTACATACTGCCCCCATCATACCCTCCACACTCCTCTCCTGTACATAGTGCCCACTATCATACCCTCCACACTCTTCTCCTGTACATAGTGCCCACTGTCATACCCTCCACACTCCTCTCCTGTACATACTGCCCCCATCATACCCTCCACACTCCTCTCCTGTACATACTGCCCCCATCATACCCTCCACACTCCTCTCCTGTACATAGTGCCCCCATCATACCCTCCACACTCCTCTCCTGTACATACTGCCCACTGTCATACCCTCCACACTCCTCTCCTGTACATACTGCCCACTGTCATACCCTCCACACTCCTCTCCTGTACATACTGCCCACTGTCATACCCTCCACACTCCTCTCCTGTACATAGTGCCCACTGTCATACCCTCCACACTCCTCTCCTGTACATACTGCCCACTATCATACCCTCCACACTCCTCTCCTGTACATACTGCCCACTGTCATACCCTCCACACTCCTCTCCTGTACATACTGCCCACTGTCATACCCTCCACACTCCTCTCCTGTACATAGTGCCCACTGTCATACCCTCCACACTCCTCTCCTGTACATACTGCCCACTATCATACCCTCCACACTCCTCTCCTGTACATACTGCCCACTGTCATACCCTCCACACTCCTCTCCTGTACATACTGCCCACTGTCATACCCTCCACACTCCTCTCCTGTACATAGTGCCCACTGTCATACCCTCCACACTCCTCTCCTGTACATACTGCCCACTATCATACCCTCCACACTCCTCTCCTGTACATACTGCCCACTGTCATACCCTCCACACTCCTCTCCTGTACATACTGCCCACTGTCATACCCCCCACACTCCTCTCCTGTACATACTGCCCACTATCGTACCCTCCACACTCCTCTCCTGTACATAGTGCCCACTGTCATACCCTCCACACTCCTCTCCTGTACATAGTGCCCACTGTCATACCCTCCACACTCCTCTCCTGTACATACTGCCCACTATCATACCCTCCACACTCCTCTCCTGTACATACTGCCCACTATCATCCCCTCCACACTCCTCTCCTGTACATACTGCCCACTATCATCCCCTCCACACTCCTCTCCTGTACATAGTGCCCACTGTCATACCCTCCACACTCCTCTCCTGTACATACTGCCCACTGTCATACCCTCCAAACTCCTCTCCTGTTCATACTGCCCCCATCATACCCTCGCACTCCTCTCCTGTACATACTGCCCCCATCATACCCTCGCACTCCTCTCCTGTTCATACTGCCCCCATCATACCCTCGCACTCCTCTCCTGTACATAGTGCTCCCATCATACCCTCCACACTCCTCTACTGCATATACTGGTCACTGTTACACCCTCTTCACTCCTTTCCTGCAAGTAATACCTACCCTCTGCACTCATTTCCTGTACATAATGTCTTACACTTTGCACTCCTTTCCTACACATACCAACATACGCGCCACACTCTTGTATATACTGTTGTAAATTCTGCACTCCCTCCCTGCACATACTGTAATACCCTCTGTACTTAATGAAAATTAAAAGGTGAACTAATGCCCCTGATCTCCACTGCACTTACCTCTGTAGTAATGGAAGAGTTTTATTTTTTTTAAATGATTGTGCTGAGGTTTATTCATGTCAGTGAGACTCTTACTTGTGGCACAGCAAAGTAAGCATATTTTATAGGTAAAATAATTATTTTGTTTAATTTAATCATGCCTTGTGAGGCCCCTCCCTCAATATGGCCACACCCACCATATGTAGTGGCGTGTTCGGGTTTGGCTTGAGGAAAAGGTGGCAACCCTAAGGGTCACACATTGGGCTGCTGATGGGAGATGAAGATATAATGCAGGATGCTGTTCCTGGAATAAACTATTGTAGCGCCTGGCTATTTTCTTGTAAATTTAGGGGAAGTTCAGAGAGGTAGTTGGCTCTGAACCTGTTTATTTGGTTAAATTGGGGACCTCTTCTCCAGCTTTGGCTGTACTGTTTGTGCATACTGTCATTGTCTGGGGAGTGAGTTCCGCCCAAGGCTGGCAGGTGGCAGCAGTGGGGTCAAGTGCAGTTGAATATTTCCTCCCAGCAGTCTATCAGGAGGGTTGGTCGCCTCGCTGCGCATGCGCGGAAGGGATATTTAAAGGGCAGACGCCATTGGTTTGGGGTTGCTGTGTTCCCGCCCTTGAGCTGGGCAGTTGTCCAACCACCCCCGTGTCTGACCCTCATGGCCGGGGTGTGTGCATGTGTGTGTTGCAGTGTTCTTGGAGCACATTCATCTGTGTTATGAATCCAGTGAGTCGACTGGGTCCCTAACTTGCCAGATGGTCTTTGGCTGTCCGTCCAATTGGAGGAAGATGTCTGATTAAGAACCTGTCTGGGAGATACTGAGCACAAGGCTGGTGTTTCAGGAGAGGCCTGTCTATTCATCGGACGACAGGTTCTGAGAGGCTGGATGTGGGTCGCCTATCAGTTGCTGAAGCTTCATGAAGGAGAACCGGTTGCTGAATCCAGACAAGAGGAAATTTGGACCACAATTGTCTCCAATCTTCAGGAGGGTCTGTGGCAGAGACCTAATCCTCTTAATTTGGGTGACACTCTGGCTGCCAGGCTGGTGAGAGAGGCCTGTCCGGGTGCACTATTCCCTCTCTGGCTGGTGAGAGAGGCCTGTCCGGGTGCACTATTCCCTCTCCGGCTAGAGTGGCGAAGTAGAGTTGTCGTAGGAAGCAGGACTGTTTTCATATCCAGTTACACCGGAATTTGTCGTCTTCCATTTTGCTATCCCTTCCACTAATTTTCACTGTTGGGTAATAAAAGCACAGAAAAGACACCTGTTGGACATTGACTTTACTACAACTCTCATCATGTACCCTGGAAGGCGGAGACACAGAGGTAACGTGCCACCCAATACAAACCAGCAGCTCCTTTGGGGAAGCGCTACACGATGATGAGGAATGACACAGCAAGATAGGTTGTCTGCAGAGCCCACCGCCATTTTGCCTGAGCTAATAATCACAGATTTCGTCTTCATGTAATAATCCATCCTAAGATAAAATTCACTCACCAATTATTCAAGTCAAGAGCAGTGGCGACTCTAGCTTTCACGCGACTATACGCGAGTGTACTGCGCTCAGTATATGCAGGCACAGTACACTCGTGAATAGTCGGGCAGGCTTGGCTCCTTTCGCGCTCACGTCCTGTACGTCCAGGACATCAGCGCGAGAGGAGCCGAGTCTGCCCGACTATACCCGAGTGTACTGCGCTCGGTATATGCCGGCGCAGTATTCGAAATAGACGCGGGAAAGCGGCTATCGGCGTATACCGCGCACCCACGATTTTGCCCTGATTTTCAGGGCAAAAAAGTGCGCGGTATACGCCGATAAATACGGTATATATCATTGACCCCATATATGTATATAATATATATAGTCAATATTACTTAAAGGGGTGTTCCAGCCCAAAATTGTGCTTATTAAAAGTCAGCAGCTACAAAAAGTGTATCTGGGGGGCTTTTAATAAACACTCACTTACCTGCTCCTGCGTTCCAGCGACGCGCCGACCGGGGCTCCGCTCCTCTCCCCCCTCCCCAGCCGGCATCTCCATTCCTACTGTGGGCACCCAGCCATGACAGCCTTCGGCTTCACGGCCGGGCACCCACTGCGCATGCGCGAACCGCACTGCGCATGCGCGTGCGGCGCGGCTCGCCGCTGATTGGAGAGGCAATCACATGGGACCTGTCAGTGTCCCATGTGATCGCCTACAGGGAGGGGCTGGTGTAGGCGATTAAGGCTTAATCGCCTAACCAGCCCCTCGGCGGAAGCAGGAAGTGGGACAGGAAGTCCCACTCCTACTGAAGCCCCCACCCCCCCCCCAAAAAATGTGGCATGTAAGGGGGAGGGGAGTGGATTAAAAAAAAGTTATTTTTTAGGTGGAACTCCTCTTTAATCTTTTTGGACAACAGTTGAAAGATAATAATATATATATGAATGAGCTCTCATTGAGGTAACAGAAAAAAAGGAATATTAGAAAAACATGATGAAAGATTAAGTAATATTAACTATATATATCATATACATATATGGGGTCAGGGACATATATTTAACCTCTAGAACAAAGAAAAAACAAAGCCTCCTATATACTATATAGGAATATACAATCTTTTTACTATTTATTCAATAATACGTCATCTTTTCATCATGTTTTTCTAATATTCGTTTTTTTTTCTGTTACCACCATGAGAGCTCATTCATATATATATATATTATTATCTTTGAACTGTTGTCCAGTCCGGCACCACCAATATAAATGGGATTGCAAGCAAACAAATTATGGATTTATGCTGTCAAACAAGTGACCTACCTTTCCTGTGGCAGCACTGGCAGAGGTAGGCACTGTGACTGGAGTTGGCGGGCAAAATATCTACAATAACTGTCTGCAGCGATAGGATGTCTGGTCTCAGCACGAGGTAGGCAGGCTGACTGCGCTGCTTATTTCACACTCACAGTAACTGACTCCACCCCCCGGGAGCAGGCTGAGGCTGGGAGTGACTCGAGCACGTAGCCGGCGCAGCACGGCCGCAGAGACTACAACTCCCATAATAATTAGCGGCGCTGCCGCGGCTGTCTCACGCAACGTCACATGACAATAGTGAGTCATGATTCAGTCATTCAGCGCCGCAGACGTATAGACGGACAGCCGTGGCGGCCATTGTTTCGCTTTAATACAAACAGACAACATTACTTTACTTGGGGGGGCACACAGTAAAATTGGGGGGGACGTGGCCCGCTCAGGCCCTACCCTGGTGACGCTCCTGGTCAAGAGACATCACCAGACTATTCTCATCATTTCAGCTCTAACGCTTAGTCAAAAGACGTAAACTACGACGCGCCGCCGCAAGTACGTTCGGGAATCATTTGCATATATTACGCGAAAACCGCCGTATGCGCCACCTAGTGGCCGGCGTAATAATGCAACTAAGATACGACAATGTAACAGACTTACGCCGCTCATATCTTAGGAGAAAGCCGGCGTATCTTCTTTTCTGAATAGCAAAAAAAGATACGCCGGCTATTCTTGGTATTTACGCGGCGTATCTCTTGATATGCTGCGTAAATAGCTTTCTGGCCCCATATCTATATCCAAATCAAATCTATATCTATTTGCGTCGTTTACGTTAGGCTTACGCCCGGCGTAAAGTTACCCCTGCTATAGTGAGGTGCAGCCAATGTTAAGTATGGACATCGGGACAACGTCGTATTGTACGTCATTTACGTTCTTTGCGTAAGTCGATTCAGAATGGGGCTGGGCGTAAGTTACGTTCACGTCGTTTTCATTGACTATTTGCGACGTGATTTGGAGCATGCGCACTGGGATACATCCACGGCCGGTGCATGCGCAGTACGTTCGGCGCGTCATTTACGTGGGGTCATTGTTAATTTAAATACAACACGCCCCCTACCTGCCCTATTTAAATTACGGAGCAACGGCACTTGCCTGTAAAAGTTGCGGAGGAGTAGCGTAAAGGGGATATGCTACACCACACAAAGATACGCTCTCCATCCTGAATCTAGCCCAATGACAATACATATTGGCCCGGATTCACATACATCGGTGCATATATATGCAGCTGTAGCGTATCTTCTGTACGCTACGCCGGCGCAACGCAGAGAGGCAAGTATGGAATTCACAAAGCAAATGCTCCCGACGTTGCGCCTGCGTAACGTAAATTCGTCAAATCCAAAGTCAAAGTCAAAGTAGGTGGGCTGGAAGTGGGCGTGATACATTTAAATGAAGCGTGACCCCATGCAAATGATGGGCTGAGCTTCAGACAACGAACTGCGCAACTGCCTGAGATACGTCCAATCGCTGCCTACGACGTGAACGTAGCCTACGCCCAGCCCTATTCACGTACAACGTAAACAGCGTAAAATTCTACGGTGTTCCTTCCCTGGTCCATACCTTTGCATGGATTGCGCCTCCAATATGAGGAATAACTTTACGCCGGACGTAACACTTACGCAAATCGCTTAAATCATGTGCCGGGTGCAAGTACGTTCGTGAATCGGCGTAACTCCCTCATTTGCATATTTAAATAGGAAGTCAATAAGAGCGCCACATGTGTCCAGTGTAAATATGCGCCCACTCTACGCCGGCGTAGGAAAGTTACGTCGGTGGGATGACGTCAGTTTTTAGGCGTGCCTTAGTTCTGTGGGCATGTCGCATATTTGTACTTACGCGGCGTAGCATTAGTGTAAGTGCTTTGTGAATCCGACCTTTACATACCTCTTCATAAAATTTCCACAACAGGAACAAGTGGCGGGATGACTTTGTGGTCTCAGTGGGGTGACCCCCGCATTCTACATGAAGAAGACCCAAGTCTGATCTTCCACAATGGAGGGTTCCGCTCCTTTCCAAGCTGATTGGTGGAGAGAAACATTGAAGAGGGACCATGAGGACGATCCTCCAAGAAATCCTCATCAAACTTTCATAGCAGAGCCTCATTCCGCCGATCTCCGGCTTTGTCAGATGAATAGAGCGGGGGAGGGGTGAAGAGCCACAAGGACAAAGTAATGTCACTCCCACCGAAGTGAGACGACTTGCGGCGGCGCTATTGATGCGAATGACGGAATCCTGCGATATCAGCCTGTGAAGGCCTCAACTCCCTCCTCCAGACGCAACCAAAGGGAGCTCCTGGTGTGCCTGGGAGGCCGTCATGTGGTGTGTGGGATTGTTGGGTCCCGGGCTTTTTTTCTCAGACAATAGGTGCAGGTACTCCCCCCCAAGCCCCCCCCCCCTCCCCGAGCCCATCCTTGTCTCCGCCTCCTACCCACCGTCCCTTGGTTCAATCCCATACCCACCTCCCAGTTCTGCCCATTTTAGAGAATACAGAAGCAAGAATCATTTTATGGTGAAGTAACTTGTATGGAATTGGTTAGTGATAGCAGGAAAAGCAGGAAAATATATCCCCTGCAGCCAGCAACAGTAGTTACCATAACCACAATTGACCCCCCAGCATCAATAGATCCCCCAGCAACATACCTCTCACAACAAACCCCCCCCCAGCTACAATAGATCCCCCAGCAACAGACCCCGCACAACAAAAAATCCCCCCCCCCCCAGGTACAATAGATCCAGTCTAGCAGCAATAGGCTCCTCCCTGAACAGTAGATGGTTCCCAGAAACAACAGTTTCCGGATCCTTCCAGTAACAATAGATCCTTCAGCAACCAGAATCAATAGACCTTCTAGCACACCCCAGTACCCATTGCCATTATATACAGTTGGAACAGAATGAACCGTGACAACCACAGACTTTGGAAGGATGAGAGATACTCATGTGCCAGGGGCACTAATAACTCCACCCTGTGCCTTTTGGGTGGCTAATAGGATCATAATTCATGTATTACATGAGATGGGACATTACTGATAAATCATGTATGGCAGGATATCTTGAAATATTAAAAGTTGTTGGCTTATTCTGAACCACAACCGGTCAATAAGAGTGCTCATTCCTCTGTGTAATAAGCTGTTGAAGTGAAGCCGGGCTTGGGAAATACCTTTCCATTGTGTTCTGTAGGTGAATAGATGTTGTCAGAGATGGAATGTCTCGGGGAGATAATTACATAAATGTCTTTTAGACTGTCATTGAGGTTCATTGTATGTGTCAAGCTTTGCGGTGCCAAAATGTCTAGCTACTGATTAGATAATTAGCTCATCTGAATGTCATTAGCAAAGGAATATGTGGGTGGAGAGTTCATTGTTTCTGTGATTAACTTTAATCACTGTATATATAAGTATACTGTATATATAAGCAAGCTAAGATACCAATAAAGGATTCATTCATTTTTTGAAACCAGAGAGAACTCAGCTTGTGTCTCGTCCTTATTCTGGGAAATGGAATGGGTTGTGTCTGCCGGATTAGGGAGTGTCGGAAGCTGTCGTGGTTGGATGGAAGGTCGTAAACGGTGGTTACAACAGTCAATGCTAGAGGTGCCGGGAACTGTGTACCCCCCGCGTTCCTGCTGAAAAAAAGCCCTGATTGGGTCACTTCTGAAATGTTCCACCATCTTCACAAAGGGAGAACATTTATACCGATTGGAGTGATTAGAGAAGCGTCCCTCTGGTTGGGCTCATCAGTGAAGGTCGGTGTCGGGATAACACATTTATTCTCTCTGTATTTCTGCGTCGGATGTTCTAATTAGTGAGCCGTTTCCTCACTCGCTGCCGTCAGTACATTCGATGTGATTGTCAGAGAATACATCAGATCTATCTCAGTGATCACCTTGTGGAATTCGTCAGTTAGTGGAATTACGGGAGAAGCACAACTGACAAGTCTAATTTCCAGTCTCTGAATAATCGGATCCACCAATATATGTGTAGTGCTGCCCCTCAGAGGAGCCATGGGAGATGTACAGGGGGCAGCCAGGCACACAGCAGCATCTGATCTACTAAGTGGCGGCTGGTGCTCAGAATTTGGGGGGGGGCGCAAACTAAAAAAAAAACATCAGTTGCAGCCTCACTGTGCCCCTCAATTGCCGCCAGTTTGCAATACCAGAATCTATCTATGGTGATAAAGAAGTGCAGGAGAGAGGGGGCGGAGCTCCTGCACCCTCTATGGACGCACTGCCACTGCATCTACTCAATGAACAGTCCCGGGGGGGGGGCGTGTATTATTGCTAACTATAGTGACTTGGGGGGACAATGGGGGATGGGAACCTCCAAACTGCTCGATGCACAAACTGCAGAGGACTCTTCCCTGTCTCTAGTCAGCCAAAATGCAGTCATTCCCCCCAGCTGAGGATCGGGGGGGGGAAGGGGATTGCTGGACACATGGAGCAGTAAAAGGCTAAAGTAGTTGAGATTCCTGCAGCTGGGGGCCACAAGACCCGGCACACCGGAGTGCGGCTTCATTCACAGGTCCGGGCAGTGATCAGTCCAGGGATGGAACCTCCAGCAGAGACATCTGGGGGGGGGAAACAAGCAGTCCTCCCTACCTTGTGCAAGCAGATCTGTCCCCATGTGTGTGTGGGGGGGGGGGGGGAGTGATGGGAGGTGGGAGGTTTTCCTTTACGGCTCCACACTTTTTAACAGCCACCTAGCTCCATTTGGGCACCCCTCCCCCCACTGATTGGCTACGCCCTGCTGAATATTCAGACTGGACATTTGAATCCTCCCACCCTAAGTTCTAGAAAAGTCCTCTAGAGGCAGGAGAAGCAATCAAACGCTCAGTCTGTGAAGCTCCCAGCAGACCGAACCAAACAATATCTGCTCCTGTGATAACAGCAGAAGACAAGAACGGCATCGATCGAGCAGCCCAGCTAGGAGGTGCTACATGTGGACTCAGAACCGATAACACATATATGTGAGGTGTTGGTGCTGCACCCCCATTTGTAGAATTGAATGGAAGATCCCTCAGGTTTTTTTTAGCAGTGAGATTGTATTAGAAACAAGTAACAATTTATTTCTATGAAAATTTGTATTTATTTAACGTATCACAATATCAAACAAGTACGTAGGGGAAGATACACCGGAGTCGTGAGAAGCCATTCTGGCCGTGACATAAAAATCACAACTCATCAGTAAGAGGAAAAATACACACAAACTCAAATGGTAAAAACAACGAACTTGTGAAATGTATTTATTGGCAGTATAACTTAAAAAGTCTCTTCTTTTTCACATAGAATACATTTCCCTGAAGAAGACCTTTGACCAAACTGGTCGAAACGCGTAGGGTTATCATCTCCCCAACAAGCACATAAGCCAAGGAAGGCCAAATCTGCCATTGGATGTTTATTGTTTTTGTCTCTGGGGGAGTTTTCCTTCTCCTTGTTGTCACTGACACAGGAAGTGAGAGGAAATCATCCCAGTGGTGCTGCAGAAATAGATATGTTCACCTTTACCTCCGCCTCTTAGATTTGGATGGAGCTACACCCCCGGACCCCCACACTGGATAATGTCTGGAAACCCTGATTGTGACACGAGCCAAGATCTGCTATGAAGATATCACCTGAGGCGCTTCAGTTTGCATGTGTTGCGCTATACAAGTTCCTCACTCACTCCCGATACCGTGTCCCCCCCCCCCCCCCCTCAGACTGGCTGAATTCACACATGAAGGAGCTGAAGAGAAATCGGAGAAGTGGCGGCACACAGCAGATGTGCCGATGAATTATAGATGAGAGGAAAGGAAATTATTTCTTCTAGAAGATCACCTGGAGACAGCGAGGATTCTCGACAGACCGATCGTTCCCGGAGGATGGATGGGACAGAACACACTATACAATCTCTCAGACACATCGGGGCCAACAGAGGAATTCCTTTAGAGGGAATTTGTCATTTTAGTGCTGGGGTAGAGAAGGGGGTCAGGACCCGGGTCTGAACCTGCGACCTCTGCTGTGTGTCAGAAACCATGAATCCTCCTACCGAGTGCCCCTCTCAAGGTGGTGGCTCGGTGGGAGAGGGACGTGGGAGCGTTCGAAGATGAACATTGGGAGGAGGCCCTGCAGGTGGTTCCCATGTGCTCCCTGAATGTGGCACACAGACTGTCGCAGCTTTACATCCTCTTACGGGCCCATTATACACCAGCTAGGCTTGCGCAAATGGGAATGGGTGTGGACCCCTGCTGCACTAGGTGCTGCAGGGATCATGGCGATCTCATCCACCTTTTGTGGAGATGCCCGAAGCTCCATCGGTATTGGGCAGGGGTGGTTGACACTATTAACGGGGCCTTCCAGGTACAAGTTCCTTTGGAACCCAAGGTTTGTCTGCTGGGGATTACTGGGGACCTCCCAGTGGAGGGTATCCCTAGACAGGCAATAGGCCGGGCCCTGTTTCAGGCCCGCTTAGTGATATTGAGGCACTGGAAGGACACTGAACCACCCACGGTGCAGGAATGGATCAAGCAGATGGGAGTCACTTTGAGGCTGGAGAAGGTGGTGTATCAGAGAAGAGGGTCTAGCAGTAAATATGAAAAGTTATGGGCCCAGTGGCTTGATGTTCCGGGGCTAGCCCCGATAGATCTTGTGTATGACAGGCTATTTTAGATCTGCAGTAGACTGGCTCCTGGATACTCAAATGCGTTCGCAGGAGGGGGTGGAGGGTTGTTGGGCTATTTACCACACTGAGTGGCTTTTGATGAAGTGTCATGCTATGCTATGTGTGTACTCTCCCATGGAAAGTCAATTATGATTATGCTCTGGAGTTTTGTAAGCTGTTTTCTTTCTTAAATTTGCTCAATAAAAACCTTTGTTTGAGAAAAAAAAAAAGAAACCATGAATCCGGCCGAGACAGAAGTACAAGTAAATCACACTTGTTTAATAATAATAAAAGATAAACAGAGTAAACATAGCCAGAGTTCAGGAACCGGATCGGATAGTCAGCCAAGCCAAAGTCAGAGAGCCAGAGATATACGTGTTAGAGAAGCAAGCAGGATCAGGAGCCAGAAAGGACGTCAGCCGAGCCAAAGTCAGAGAGCCAGAGATATACGTGTTAGAACAGCAAGCAGGATCAGGAGCCAGAAAGGACGTCAGCCGAGCCAAAGTCAGAGAGCCAGAGATATACGTGTTAGAACAGCAAGCAGGATCAGGAGCCAGAAAGGACGTCAGCCGAGCCAAAGTCAGAGAGCCAGAGATATACGTGTTAGAACAGCAAGCAGGATCAGGAGCCAGAAAGGACGTCAGCCAAGCCAAAGTCAGAGAGCCAGAGATATACGTGTTAGAACAGCAAGCAGGATCAGGAGCCAGAAAGGACGTCAGCCGAGCCAAAGTCAGAGAGCCAGAGATATACGTGTTAGAGAAGCAAGCAGGATCAGGAGCCAGAAAGGACGTCAGCCGAGCCAAAGTCAGAGAGCCAGAGATATACGTGTTAGAACAGCAAGCAGGATCAGGAGCCAGAAAGGACGTCAGCCAAGCCAAAGTCAGAGAGCCAGAGATATACCTGTTAGAACAGCAAGCAGGATCAGGAGCCAGAAAGGACGTCAGCCAAGCCAAAGTCAGAGAGCCAGAGATATACGTGTTAGAACAGCAAGCAGGATCAGGAGCCAGAAAGGACGTCAGCCGAGCCAAAGTCAGAGAGCCAGAGATATATGTGTTAGAGAAGCAAGTAGATAGAAGCAGGAGATCAGGAGCCAGAAAGGACGTCAGCCGAGCCAAAGTCAGAGAGCCAGAGATATACGTGTTAGAGAAGCAAGCAGGATCAGGAGCCAGAAAGGACGTCAGCCGAGCCAAAGTCAGAGAGCCAGAGATATACGTGTTAGAGAAGCAAGCAGGATCAGGAGCCAGAAAGGACGTCAGCCGAGCCAAAGTCAGAGAGCCAGAGATATATGTGTTAGAGAAGCAAGTAGGATCAGGAGCCAGAAAGGACGTCAGCCGAGCCAAAGTCAGAGAGCCAGAGATATACGTGTTAGAACAGCAAGCAGGATCAGGAGCCAGAAAGGACGTCAGCCGAGCCAAAGTCAGAGAGCCAGAGATATACGTGTTAGAACAGCAAGCAGGATCAGGAGCCAGAAAGGACGTCAGCCGAGCCAAAGTCAGAGAGCCAGAGATATACGTGTTAGAACAGCAAGCAGGATCAGGAGCCAGAAAGGACGTCAGCCGAGCCAAAGTCAGAGAGCCAGAGATATACGTGTTAGAGAAGCGAGCAGGATCAGGAGCCAGAAAGGACGTCAGCCGAGCCAAAGTCAGAGAGCCAGAGATATACGTGTTAGAGAAGCGAGCAGGATCAGGAGCCAGAAAGGACGTCAGCCAAGCCAAAGTCAGAGAGCCAGAGATATACGTGTTAGAGAAGCAAGCAGGATCAGGAGCCAGAAAGGACGTCAGCCGAGCCAAAGTCAGAGAGCCAGAGATATACCTGTTAGAACAGCAAGTAGGATCAGGAGCCAGAAAGGACGTCAGAAGCCAAAGAGAGAAGATACGTTTAGAGAGAGCAAAGAAGGACGTTAGTCAGAGAGTAGATAGGAGCAGGGTAGAAGCAGAGAGAGAGAGAAAGACGTAGCCGAGCCAAAGTAGAGAGCGAGATATACGTTAGAGAAGCAAGCAGGATCAGGAGCCAGAAAGGACGTCAGCCGAGCCAAAGTCAGAGAGCCAGAGATATACGTGTTAGAGAAGCAAGCAGGATCAGGAGCCAAAAAGGACGTCAGCCGAGCCAAAGTCAGAGAGCCAGAGATATACGTGTTAGAACAGCAAGCAGGATCAGGAGCCAGAAAGGACGTCAGCCGAGCCAAAGTCAGAGAGCCAGAGATATACGTGTTAGAGAAGCAAGCAGGATCAGGAGCCAGAAAGGACGTCAGCCGAGCCAAAGTCAGAGAGCCAGAGATATACGTGTTAGAGAAGCAAGCAGGATCAGGAGCTGGTGAACGTTGAACCCTTTGCTCTTCCCACGAACTTCCTATTTCAGCCATGTCTGTTGGGGACCTTAAGGTTGTGCCCAGATCTAGAACCAACAATTTCCTTCTGGATTTCAGAACTTTGGAGTCTTTAGGGAAATGTCTGGATGAATCTTCTATGGGGGAGATGAATGGAGGAGGGGGGGTCCCCATCACACAATGTGACCTTCAGACAAGCCGAGAATTTCCATAATTTCCCTTCACAGCGCCGGATACAAGGATACAAATTCCTCCACCGGAACGCCAGCCGGCATCTGGTAAATGTAATTGGTTCCAATAAGACTCATCGCTTCTTTATTATCATCATAAAGGAGAATGTTTCCAGATGTCGCCCCCCTCATGGCTCCAACAGTGCAGGGCAGATGATCAATCTACATCTATGTATTGTATGGATTCTTTCCACGGCATTGTTTGAACATCTCAGTCTTTTTATCACTAGATGGGATGTCCTCCGCTACATACCGGAACATTCGATGCTGGAGCTACATACCAGAACATTCGATGCTGGAGCTACATACCGGAACATTCGATGCTGGAGCTCCATACCGGAACATCAGACCCTGGAGCTCCATACCGGAACATCAGACACTGGAGCTCCATACCGGAACATCAGACCCTGGAGCTCCATACCGGAACATCAGACACTGGAGCTCCATACCGGAACATCAGACACTGGAGCTCCATACCGGGAACATCAGACACTGGAGCTCCATACCGGAACATCAGACACTGGAGCTCCATACCGGAACATCAGACCCTGGAGCTCCATACCGGAACATCAGACACTGGAGCTCCATACCGGAACATCAGACCCTGGAGCTCCATCCCGGAACATCACACACTGGAGCTCCATACCGGAACATCCGACACTGGAGCTCCATACCGGAACATCAGACACTGGAGCTCCATACCGGAACATCAGACACTGGAGCTCCATACCGGGAACATCAGACACTGGAGCTCCATACCAGAACATCAGACCCTGGAGCTCCATACCGGAACATCAGACACTGGAGCTCCATACCGGAACATCAGACCCTGGAGCTCCATCCCGGAACATCAGACCCTGGAGCTCCATACCGGAACATCAGACCCTGGAGCTCCATCCCGGAACATCAGACACTGGAGCTCCATACCGGAACATCAGACACTGGAGCTCCATACCGGAACATCAGACCCTGGAGCTCCATCCCGGAACATCAGACACTGGAGCTCTATCCCGGAACATCAGACACTGGAGCTCCATACCGGAACATCAGACCCTGGAGCTCCATCCCGGAACATCAGACACTGGAGCTCCATACCGGAACATCAGACCCTGGAGCTCCATCCCGGAACATCAGACACTGGAGCTCCATCCCGGAACATCAGACCCTGGAGCTCCATCCCGGAACATCAGACACTGGAGCTCCATCCCGGAACATCAGACCCTCGAGCTCCATCCCGGAACATCAGACACTGGAGCTCCATACCGGAACATTCGATGTTGGAGCTCCATACCGGAACATCAGACCCTGGAGCTCCATCCCGGAACATCAGACACTGGAGCTCCATACCGGAACATCAGACCCTGGAGCTCCATCCGGGAACATCAGACCCTGGAGCTCCATACCGGGAACATCAGACACTCGAGCTCCATCCCGGAACATCAGACCCTGGAGCTCCATCCGGGAACATCAGACACTCGAGCTTCATACCGGGAACATCAGACCCTGGAGCTCCATCCCGGAACATCAGACACTGGAGCTCCATCCGGGAACATCAGACCCTGGAGCTCCATACCGGGAACATCAGACACTCGAGCTTCATACCGGGAACATCAGACACTCGAGCTTCATACCGGGAACATCAGACCCTGGAGCTCCATACCGGGAACATCAGACACTGGAGCTTCATACCGGGAACATCAGACACTCGAGCTTCATACCGGGAACATCAGACCCTGGAGCTCCATCCGGGAACATCAGACACTTGAGCTTCATACCGGGAACATCAGACCCTGGAGCTCCCTCCAGAGGTGGATCTGGTCTGATCAGTAGATTGCTATAAGACAGGTTTGGATTCTTTCCTGAATGTACAGAATATAACGGGGTGACATTTATAGGGAAAGGTGATCCGGGGAAAATCTGATTGCCTCTCGGGGGATCAGGAAGGAATTTTTTCCCTGCTGGGTTTGCACCTTCCTCTGGATCACCTGTGGGTCTAGAATTGTGTATATGGGGTTGGATGATTTTCTCTTTTTTGGTTGAACTGGATGGTCTTTTTTAACCTATTTATGTAACATAAAACACAGCCTGCTGCTTACAGGGGCCCCCAGGAGCCCGAGGTGGCTGATAATAATGAGCTGGAACCTTCATTGGGGATGATAACGTGTCTGCCGATTGCAGGAGAGACCAATGGAGGGGCCGATCTTCTCCAACCCCAGAATATGTTCTCTGTACAGCACTACAATATATGTCAGAGCTGTATAAATGTACAGGAGTACGAGCATCATTTGTTCCAGAAGAATGCTTGTAATCCAAAGCACTTGTATATCAAAGCGAATTTCCCCATAAGAATCAAAGGAAACTCAGATAATGAATTCCAGTGTCACTGCTAGTGTATGCAGTACTGCATGTGGCCAGAGGTGGGGTGGGGGGGCAGCGGAGATACTTAGAAGCACTTGGAGACACTCAGGAACGGAGTGTTTCCGAGTGGCTCAGAGCGTCACTGGCGCCCCCTCACCTCTGGCCACATTCGCTTGCAAACCAAGTCAGAATTAAAAAATAAAAGCCTTGTATTGTGAGATGCTCTTAAACCGCGTCACTCGCAATCCGAGGTGTTACAGTATAATAATAATAGTGTGTGACTGGGGGGGGGGGGGGGGCATTTAGAGTGTAAGCTCCTGTGGTTCTGTGTTCTTTGTACAGCGCTGTGGTATATGTCAGAGATGGTGATGTTGTGGGGCTGTGACCGGTTCGGTGGGAATTGGAAGGAGATGCTCTGTAACGAATCTCCGGCTGGATAGAATATTGGAGGTTGCAGAGAAATCAATAAATTGCCTCATTTCAGTTGTGAAGTGTTTCGGGTTGAGATCTGCTGAGAGTGAAACAAGCGCCGATAATAACATCCCGCCGACTGACCGCTCTGATTGCCCCATCAGGCCGCGTCTCTCCATTTTCCAATTCCAGGTCACAGCCGGCGGCACACGGGAGGTCTTCTCTCTTCTCTCGGTTTCAGTTTTATTTTTTCTGCTATCTCAGGGAAAGTTGGATGATTTCACTGTCGTCTGTCAAAAAAAAACATCAATCGCTGCCACTGTGCCCATCAAACGCAGCCAATGTGCCCATCAAACGCTCCCACTGTGCCCATCAAACGCTCCCACTGTGCCCATCAAACGCTCCCACTGTGCCCATCAAACGCAGCCACTGTGCCCATCAAACGCTCCCACTGTGCCCATCAAACACAGCCACTGTGCCCATCAAACACAGCCACTGTGCCCATCAAACACAGCCACTGTGCCCATCAAACACGCTCCCTCCAAGTGCCCATTCAAACGCAGAAAGCCAGCACGTCCCCTGTGTCCATCAAACCAGTGTGCCATCAACAACCAGCAGCCACTGTGTGCCCCATCAAACATCAGCCACTGTGCCCCATCCAATGTAAGCACAACCTGTGACGCTCCCGCTACTGTGCCCATCAAACAAGCCACTGTGCCCATCAAACACAGCCTGTGCCCATCAAAACACAGCCACTGTGCCCATCAAAGCCACTGTGCCCATCAGCACAACAGGTGCCACGTGGTGCCTGCATCAAAGTTAAAACACAGCCACTGTGCCCAAACAGCCACTGTGCCCATCATGTCCACAGATGTGCCATCAAACGCTCCCACTGTGTCCATCAAACGCAGCCACTGTGCCCATCAAACAAGCCGCACTGCCCATCAAACGCAGTGTGTCAGACCAGCTTTCCCTTCGTCATCAAACGCAGCAATGTGCCCATCCATATACTCTGTGCCCAAAACAAACATCAGCCAACTGTGCCCGATCAAACGCGCCACTGTGATCAATCAGTATACTAGTGCACTGAACCTCAAACGCAGCCACTGTGCCCATCAAACGCTCCCATTGTGTTTCAAGCCCACTGTGCCCATCAATTGTCCCACGGAATCAGGCAGGGTTGCCCATTGCACCTAGCCCATCAAACACAACTGTGCATCCTCGCCAATCAATACGCTCCCCTCCATCAACTCACTGTGCCATCAAACCAGCCACTGTGCCATCACTGTGTGGTTGCCCCATGTCCTGCAAAACAGACTGTGCCTCACGTCGCCACTGTGCCCCAAACAGAACTGTGCAACAAACCACCACTGTGCCCATCAAACGCAGCACTGTGCCCACGCAGTTGCCCATCAACTCATCTGCCCATCAAAACGCAGTGTGCCCATCCGCAGCTGTGCCCATGTGTCGCAATAAGTGTCCAAACAACTGCCCAACTAGTCACTGTCCCATCAAAAGCCACTGTGCCTAACCAAACTGTGCCCATCAAACGCGCCACTGTGTCACCCAACTGTGCCCCATCCCATGTGATCAAGCTCCCACTGTGTTAAACGCTCCACTGTGCCCATCAAACGCAACTGTGCCCATCAAACGGTACTGTGCCCAAGCAAACGCAGCCACTGTGCCATCAAAGCGCAGTGGTGCCCATCAAAACTCCCACTGTGCCCATCCCGACTGACTGTGCCCATCAAACGTGCCATCTGTGGCCATCAAACAGCCACTGTGCCCATCAAACGCTCCCACATGTCCATCAAACCAGCCACTGTGTCCATCAAACGCAGCTCCAAAACGCTCCCACTGTGCCCATCATAGTGTCATCAAACGCATGCCACACTGTGCCTTCATCAAACGCAGCCACTGTGCCCATCAAACGCTAGGTTGCCCATTTCACACTGTGCCCATGCCCACTGTGCCCATCAAACGCATCCCCCTGTGTCCATCAGCCAACGCAATGCTGTGTGTCACCGCACCTGTTGCCCATTTAACAAACGCACTGTCCAAACTAGCCACTGTGCCCATCAAACGCAGTAGCCACATGTTAGCCCCTCAAACGCTCCCCACTGTGCCCATCAAGCGCAGCCACTGTGTCCATAAAACGCAGCCACTGTGCCCATCAAACGCAGCCACTGTGCCCATCAAACCCAGCCACTGTGCCCATCAAACGCTCCCACTGTGCCCATCAAGCGCAGCCACTGTGCCCATCAAACGCAGCCACTGTGCCCATCAAACGCTCCCACTGTGCCCATCAAACGCAGCCTCTGTGTCCATCAAACACAGCCACTGTGCCCATCAAACGCAGCCACTGTGCCCATCAAACGCTCCCACTGTGCCCATCAAACGCTCCCACTGTGTCCATCAAACGCAGCCACTGTGCCCATCAAACGCAGCCACTGTGCCCATCAAACGCTCCCACTGTGTCCATCAAACGCAGCCACTGTGCCCATCAAACGCTCCCACTGTGTCCATCAAACGCAGCCACTGTGCCCATCAAACGCAGCCACTGTGCCCATCAAACGCTCCCACTGTGCCCATCAAACGCTCCCACTGTGTCCATCAAACGCAGCCACTGTGCCCATCAAACGCAGCCACTGTGCCCATCAAACGCAGCCACTGTGCCCATCAAATGCAGCCTCTGTGTCCATCAAACGCTCCCACTGTGCCCATCAAACGCTCCCACTGTGCCCATCAAACGCTCCCACTGTGCCCATCAAACCCAGCCACTGTGCCCATCAAACCCAGCCACTGTGCCCATCAAACGCAGCCACTGTGCCCATCAAACGCTCCCACTGTGCCCATCAAACCCAGCCACTGTGCCCATCAAACGCTCCCACTGTGCCCATCAAACGCTCCCACTGTGCCCATCAAACCCAGCCACTGTGCCCATCAAACGCAGCCACTGTGCCCATCAATTGCCACCAGATTGCCCCTAAAATGCTGCCATATTGCCTCCCCCCCCTGCCCGGCACTTACCTTTCTCGGTCAGCCATCCTCCTCCACGATCCCTCAAAGTAGTCCCGCCCTCAATGGCACTTCAGCCTATCAGGTTACCGGTAACCAGATCCGGTGAACCTGATTGGCTGAGGTGCGTGTCAGTGTTAACCTAGGAACGCACACCCCCTGTGTCCCTTGGTTAACTATTTGAAAGCCGATTACAGCCCTCAGGCTGTAATCGGAAAGCCTATCAGAGCCGCTGGCTCTAATAGACACTTTCACAGCCAACCAGCTGCCGTTATTCAGATGGCCGGTGCTCACCAGGGGGCCAGCCATCTGAACAGTGGGCGGCAGTGGTGCCGGGGACAAAACATAGATTCATGGTGGTGCAGGAGAGAGGGGGCGGCGCTCCTGCACCCTCTATGGACGCACCGCCACTGTTCCAGAATCTTCACATGAATGGGACAGATGTGACTTTTCATCCTTTTCCATAGAGGTGGCCGAGAGCGTCGCCCAGGATGGCTCACGTATTTCAGATCAATCAGTCACGTCTTTTGCGCATTTCATAAATCCCGAGAGATGAAGTCTGCCGTTACCGTATGAAGATTGTTGTACGGTGCGAGACGGAAAGAAATTCTCCAGATGTGGAGCTCTAAAACCTTCCATACGTTGAGAAGTCTTCTCTGCGATGGTGAAAAGCGGCGTGTGGAGGGCACCGGTGATCGGCGGCAGATGGTGGAGAACGGCTCCGGTGATGGATCCTGGAATTGGCTCCCATTACTTTTTACTCCTCGGGCTCCGAGGTTTATAGAGAATCGTTTGGTTTGGAGATTTCAGGCTGTAAATATGAATCTCAGGAAGACTCGGTGTGACATCTGAGGCCGCGTACACACAACCGTTTTCCTCGACAGAATCCATCAAGAAACTCGCTGGCAGAGCTTTTTTGCAGAGGAAACTGTCGTGGATCTCGACGAGGAAAAAAGAGAACAAGTTCTTTTTCCTCACCGGGCGTCTCAATTTCCTCGTCGGGCTGGTTTACGACGAGAAACACGTTGGTGTGTATGCTTATAAACCCGCGCATGCTCAGAATAAAGTGTGAGACAGGAGCGCACCTTCGGTAAAAGTAGCGTTGGTAATGGAGATCGCACATTCGTCGCGCTGTAACAGACTGAAAAGCGCAAATCATCTCTCACCAAACTTTTACTAAGACGCAGTAACATGAGATCAGTAAAAGCCCCAAGGGGGCCCCAGTGGAATGGTCCTTCCCCTTTATAGTGCCGTAGAACGTGTTCTGCGTCACCGCGCTTGAGAACGGCGAGATTTTGTCTTGACAGTGTGTACGCAAAGAAAGCTTGACAAGATTCTCCACAAGCCTGACAAGGAACTCGTCGAGGAAAACAACGTTTCATTTACGATGAGTTCCTCGGTCGTGTGTACGAGGGCTTAGGAACGAATCCACCTCATTAGGACTCCATCTGGCCTCGTTTCCAGAGGACAAACCTCCCTTCTTCCACCGAGAGATCAGATTTCTGAGAAATTAATAAGAAAACTCTTTCTGGATTTTATATCTGGCAGATATTGTAACGGAACGTCCCCCCCACTCCGCTTGTGTGCTTTCCTCATATACCCCATCCTTCCAGTCTGACTCTAGATTTAGATGTTCCAACCACTGACAAGAACAAACAAGACGAGACTCGTGTGATTGCTGAACATGGACTGATTATTAGAACCAGAATACAAGTCTTATATACAGTAGAAGAGGAGGTTCCCCTCCCCCTCCTGCTCATATTACTCTAACAATACACCTGTAACCAGAAACATAAGGCTCCATTCACACCTAGGCGTTTTGTCGCCTGTAGCGCGACGCTCACAAACGCCAGAGGGAGAAAAATACATGAAAGCCTATGGAGATGGTTCACATCTGAACGCTGATGCGCCTGACGCCCATCGCCTGTAGCTAAAAAAAAGTTCCGGACCCTTTTTTGTCGCGCGTATCGGGCGGTTTGGGCGTATTTGAGCGTCTCCATTTCCCATAGAAAGTAATGGAAACGCTCGATTCAAGCGACTAGCGCGACAACGAGTGTTTGCTACAGGCGTTTCGTCGCTTTAATCAATAGAACTTTTCACCCAGGCAGAAGATAAAAAAATTCTACCAACATAGGGCCAGATTCAGGAAAGGTTACGCTGGCGGATCGAGTGATCCGCCAGCCTAACTGTGGCTTTGAGCCGGCGTTTCTGTTTTCTGTAACCAGAAAACAAGAAACGCCGGGTTGAAGTTCTGATGCGAGCAGCGTAACTGAGTTTCGCCATCGCATCGTTACTTCAACTTAAAAATGGCGCCGGGCGAAATCCGGCGCGACGCAATGACGATACGACATTTCCGGACGGAATACGTGGCGCATAGTTATACCTACATGGGGTTGGAGTATCCTATGTTAGGTATAGGCGTCGTCATCGCGTCGGGAAAAAAAAAAAAAACGTCGCTTGCGTAAAACGGTCATGAATGGGAATGTGACGTCATTGACGTTCATTCACAGATTTTGGAGCATGCGCACGGGGATGTTTTGACACTCGACGCATGCGCAGTACGTTGGCGGCGGGATCGCGCGTAGTTAGCATACTACACGCCCCGTACCCGCTACATTTGAATTCCGCCGGCTCATTTGTGATGCGCTGCCGCAACTTTAGGAGCAAGTGCTTCGTGAATGACAGCACTTGCTCCTAAAATTTCGGCAGCGCAACGCAAATCAGAAGCGTTACTCCAGAGCAAAGATGCTCTGGAATACGTGAATCTGGCCCATAGCAACAAGTGATGAAAAGATGATAATTTTTCCTATTGGCTAAAATAAAAAACGTCGAAGTACAAAAACGTCGGACGACGCTGTATGCAAACGCGCAAATAAGCATGAATACGCGCGACAAAACGCCAGAAAAAAACGCCGGAAAAACGACCGAACGACTGACGCTCAGGTGTGAATGCAGCCTCAATTAACATGAGCTAATTAACGAATCCCTTACAGCAGCCGATGTGACTCCGCCCCCTCCTGGACATTGTTATGATAAATCAGGATGTCACTACAGGTCAGACTTGTTGTCACCGAGCGTCACACAGGAGATGATACATTATCATAAGTATAAACACAGGACACCTTCTCACAATAGCAGGAGCTCCAGCAGGAGACGGCCCGTCTCCTCCATTGTACAGTGGCCAATGTGATCGGCTCTCTCACCTAACGTGTTGAGTTCAGAATCAAACAACCTGAGAATAGTCTTTACATCTATCCTGGGAGATATTGGGGAGAAATATTACTGTCACATTCTAAGGAATCCAAGACATATTTTCTCAGTCCCCCTGTGCCGGGATGGGCATAAGAGGTGCATTGGGAGCCGCCAAGGGTATCACAACCTTTCCAAGGGATTCTGGGTTCCACGGGCCCCTCCCGTCACCCGGGCCCCTCTCCCATCACAGTGACTCTGGGTGGAGAGGTGACTCTGGGTGGAGATCTGTAGTCATTGGCTGACCTCCTGGATATTTCTCTTCATTCAATGTCTGCTCTGCTCCCCAATGATTAGAGACTTTACTTCCAGTAGCTCCTCCCCTTATGAGTGAAGATCGTTTCTAATAATTGCAATTTTATTTTGGTTGAAGCTGAGAATTGTGTCATTAAAATGAGTTCCAACCAAACATTGTCTTCTATTTATTTTATTTGCTAGTGTGGTGGAAGGCCCTCGGTGTGGTGGAGTCACCCCCCCCCCCCCGAGTCATGGCCCCCTGGTGCTGTAGGCAGGCGAAGCTCCAGCAGATTTTCTTTGTTCGTGAATCTTTTCGGTTATTTGTGGAATATAATACGCCGGAGATGGGACCGAGGTTCTTGCCAGATACAGAATTGTACAATTAGGATCACGTAGCTCCTTGTGTTGGTCGTTCCCGTCCAAGTGGCAGAACGGTATCGAGGACTCTGTGCCAACTGTGAGCCGGGACACCATTCAGATGGAGGAGACATTAGATGAGGGATTGCAGGGCGAGGAAGTCCCAGCTGGATGGAGAAGCAGCAATTACAGAACAGAAGCCGCCATGTTGGAGCTCTCAGCTACAATCTGTCACCAGAAATCACAAGGTCACGGCGAGAGGCGAGCGGCCAACGTGTCCATGTGTGAGTCTTCGGGGCCCCATACATGGCGAGCAAACCATTCATAACTGGAAGGAAGAGAATTCACATTGCAGATGAAGTCAGAGATTCCTCACCCGGGGAGGAACCCGTCCTCTCTATACCCATCCTGTCTGTACCCATCCTCTCTGTACCCGTCCTCTCTGTACCCGTCCTGTCTGTACCCATCCTGTCTGTACCCATCCTGTCTGTACCCATCCTCTCTGTACCCGTCCTGTCTGTACCCGTCCTGTCTGTACCCATCTTCTCTGTACCCGTCCTGTCTGTACCCATCCTCTCTGTACCCGTCCTGTCTGTACCCATCCTCTCTGTACCCATCCTCTCTGTACCCGTCCTGTCTGTACCCATCCTCTCTGTACCCGTCCTCTCTGTACCCATCCTGTCTGTACCCATCCTCTCTGTACCCGTCCTCTCTGTACCCGTCCTGTCTGTACCCATCCTGTCTGTACCCATCCTCTCTGTACCCGTCCTGTCTGTACCCGTCCTGTCTGTACCCATCTTCTCTGTACCCGTCCTGTCTGTACCCATCCTCTCTGTACCCGTCCTGTCTGTACCCATCCTCTCTGTACCCATCCTCTCTGTACCCGTCCTGTCTGTACCCATCCTCTCTGTACCCGTCCTCTCTGTACCCATCCTGTCTGTACCCATCCTCTCTGTACCCGTCCTCTCTGTACCCGTCCTGTCTGTACCCATCCTGTCTGTACCCATCCTCTCTGTACCCGTCCTCTCTATACCCATCCTGTCTGTACCCATCCTCTCTGTACCCGTCCTCTCTGTACCCGTCCTGTCTGTACCCGTCCTGTCTGTACCCGTCCTGTCTGTACCCATCCTCTCTGTACCCGTCCTCTCTGTACCCGTCCTCTCTGTACCCGTCCTGTCTGTACCCGTCATCTCTGTACCCGTCATCTCTGTACCCGTCCTCTCTGTACCCGTCCTGTCTGTACCCGTCATCTCTGTACCCATCCTCTCTGTACCCGTCCTCTCTGTACCCGTCCTGTCTGTACCCATCCTCTCTGTACCCGTCCTGTCTGTACCCATCCTCTCTGTACCCGTCCTGTCTTTACCCATCCTCTCTGTACCCGTCCTCTCTGTACCCGTCCTGTCTGTACCCATCCTCTCTGTACCCGTCCTCTCTGTACCCGTCCTGTCTGTACCCATCCTCTCTGTACCTGTCCTGTCTGTACCCATCCTCTCTGTACCCGTCCTGTCTGTACCCATCCTCTCTGTACCCGTCCTGTCTTTACCCATCCTCTCTGTACCCGTCCTCTCTGTACCCGTCCTGTCTGTACCCATCCTCTCTGTACCCGTCCTCTCTGTACCCGTCCTGTCTGTACCCATCCTCTCTGTACCCGTCCTGTCTGTACCCATCCTCTCTGTACCCGTCCTCTCTGTACCCGTCCAGTCTATACCCATCCTGTCTGGACCCATCATGCCTGTGCCTGTCCTGTCTGTACCTGTCATTTCTGTGCCCGCCCTGTCTGGATCCATCCTGTTTGTACCCTTTCTGTCTGCGGCCGTTTTGTCTGAGGCTATCCTGTCTGCACCTGTCATGTCAGTACCCGCCATGTCTTTACCCATCCTCTCTGTACCCACCATGTCTACGCCCATCCTCTCTGTATCCGCCATTTTTGTGCCCGCCCTTTCTGTGTCTAGGAGTGTTGAGTGGTCGTCAGTCTAGGCCAGGTGTGTCAGTGGGGTCTAAGCAGCTTAGAATTGTGTCAGAACAGAGAAGCCGTCATATTAAGGGGGTATACTTGTGTAGAGGTCGCCTTCCAGTATATTAGGAGGTAAACCTGTCTATTGCAGTAGAGTTTATATGCCGCTCCTGTGATTCTAGGTTACCCTTTCCCTTCTGGTCTGGAATTCTACAGCTAGTTTTAGCTCGGGGCTCAATAGCCAGCATAGGCTAGGGCCAGGTTAGGCATCCAATAGCCACTTCTTGTAGTTAGAGGTCCAGTTGATGAAAGATTAGACACTAGGTAGATCCTAGTGGAGCGAAAACAGAACTTCTCCTGTTCCACGCCAAGCGTAGGAATCAATTTTCAACAGCGTGGATCCCCCCGCCTATTTTGGGCAAGCTCATCACCCCTAGCGCCAAAGCCAAAAGCCTAGGGGTCATTTTTGACTCCTTTATGACAATGGACGCACAAATAGGGTCAGTAGTCAGCAGATCTCACCATCTACTGCGCCTACTACGCAGACTCACTCCGTTCATCCCTAAAGAAGATCTTTCGGTCGTGGTGGGAGCAATTGTAAACTCCAGACTGGATTATGCAAATGCCCTTTACCTCGGACTCCCCAAGTACCAAATCGCTCGTCTGCAAGTCGTTCAGAATACGGCCGCCAGACTTGTGACAGGGAAAAAACCCTGGGAATCTATCTCACCTTCACTGAGAGCCCTTCATTGGCTGCCAGTTAAAGACAGAATTACTTTTAAAGCTCTCTGTCTTACGCATAGATGTGTCCATGGGAATGCCCCCCTCTATCTATGCGAAATAATAAAAGCGCATAACCCCAATCGCGTTTTGCGATCAACGAATCAGAACCTGCTCCAGGTTCCGAAAGCCAACTTCAAGTCCAAAGGAGAAAGAAGATTTGCGATCCAAGGTCCCAGACTATGGAACGCTTTACCAACCAGCATTCGGTTGGAGGAGAACCACCTAGCATTTAGGAAAAAGGTCAAGACTTTTCTCTTTTGATATCAAAGGAGACAGGAACAACAAGCGCCCAGAGCCGATTCAGTTTGCATGTGCCGCGCTATACAAGTTTTCATTCATTCATCCTTAGTTCTGGTGTCACACCACAATTTCCACTGCTGAAAAGCTGCATTCCAGGCTGGTTAGACAAAATTTGTGAGGACCTCCCCATGAATGCAAATCTTATCTTCAGGTCCCCAGCACAAACATGGATGCCAAATCATCCTCAGGGGGCCCTGCAACTGGACATTGCTACAACATTTATCTGGAGATACTTTATCTCTATTCATGACTATATATTCCTGGGTATATTCCACCAGGACTGCTATCGGGCCCTTTGCTGATAATCGATGTGTGTACATTGGATGTTTGTTCTGTAATCAATCTCTTCTTATATAAAGCTTGTAGTATTTTTATACTGGTTTACATCTATTTAATTATGGTTAATATTATATGCTGGGTGTAGTAGTTCCTCTACTTCCAATTTATTTTATTACATTACTGATTAATTTCCCAAAAAGGGAACCCCCCCCCCCCAGTTCACAGAAGCCCTGTCCTGGGTTAAGGCCCTGTCCTAGGTGGATGCCCTGTCCTGGGTGGAGACCCTGTCCTGGGTGGAGGCCCTGTCCTGGGTGGAGGCCTGTCCTAGGTGGATGCCCTGTCCTGGGTTAAGGCCCTGTCCTAGGTGGATGCCCTGTCCTGGGTGAGCACTGTGCTGGGTGGAGGCCCTGTCTTGGGTGGAGGCCCTGTCCTGGGTGGAGGCCCTGTCTTGAGTGGAGGCCCTGTCCTGGGTGGATGCCCTGTCCTGGGTGGATGCCCTGTCCTGGGTGGAGACCCTGTCTTTGGTGTAGGCCTGTCCTGGGTGTAGGCCTGTCCTAGGTGGATGCTTGTACTGGGTGGAGGCCTGTCTTGGGTGGGGGACTCTGACGGTAGAGGCCCTGTCCTCGGTGGAAGCACTGTCCTAGGTGAAGGCCTGTCATGGGTGGAGGCACTGCCCTGTCCTGGGTAGAGGCCCTGTACTTGGTGGTGGGCTCTGTCTACAGCTCCTCCCACATGATATACAGAATATAAAACAATAAGCGTGTTTCTGAGACATTGGCCGTTAAGTCGCACCGTATGAAGCTCTCCTGGGAAGTGACGGTGGCCCGCGCTCCGCTCGGCGAGCTCGTCTCCTGGGAAGTGGCCTGCGCTCCGCTCGGCGAGCTCGTCTCCTGGGAAGTGGCGGTGGCCTGCGCTCCGCTCGGCGAGCTCGTCTCCTGGGAAGTGACGGTGGCCCGCGTTCCGCTCGGCGAGCTTGTCTCCTGGGAGGAAGTGGCGGTGGCCCGCGCTCCGCTCGGCGAGCTCGTCTCCTGGGAAGTGGCGGTGGCCTGCGCTCCGCTCGGCGAACTCGTCTCCCGTTATATTTTGTGGATTTCCTCTTTAGTTAATCCCGCTGATCTGATTAGCTGAGTCTAATTCTATATTATGATTAGTTCCGGCTGCTTTCACTCCCAAATTACAGTTCATGAAATCCCCGGAATTCGGCGGTCAGATCCGCGGTCGGCCGTCTGTCTGATAATTACGGAAACCTCACAAAATATTTCAGACATTTTATTACCGGAATCCACATTCGGCATCGTCTACAGAGAAGAGGAGATTCATGGAACTGCTATAAACCTCGAGATGAGAGGAGGGGAGACCCTACGACTGAGGTCACTCCTACCTCCTGCAAGTGTTCCTGGCTGGGCCCCAGGGGCTCCTTCATAGACTGCCCAGAGACAGGTGCTCATTGTTCTGGTTTAGGATTGTGTTCTGCAGAGGCCTTTCTCTGAATTTGGTGTTTTTCCATCCAGCCTGCTGTATTCATGTCATCTGAGATTGTTTGCTTTCTCCTAAGCTCAGGACATTGATTACTTCTGCCTGGTACTGGGGAATGTCATCCAATGAGGACACAATGAGGGACATTGATCAACAATGTGACAATTATCTCTCACAAATGAAAAAAAAAAGCATATTATAGGTATTATAGGGCCAACATCTTTATTTTCCTTAGAGTTTGCAGAAGTGCATAATGTACAGAGTACAGGGGTCAGGAGTGTGTTAGGAGTTGGGGTTAGGGGTGAAGTTTAGGGGGTTAGGATTGGAGAGTTGGGGTTGGGGTTTGGATTGGAGAGTTGGGATTGGAGAATTGGGGTTAGGGGTGAAGTTTAGGGGTTGGGTTAGGGGTTAGGATTGAAGAGTTGGGGGTTGTGATTGGAGAGTTGGGGTTAGGGGTGAAGTTTAGGGGTTGGGTTAGGGGTTAGGATTGAAAAGTTGGGGGTTGGGATTGGAGAGTTGGGGTTGGGGTGAAGTATAGGGGTTGGGTTAGGGGTTAGGATTGGAGAGTTGGGGTTGGGATTGGAGAGTTGGGGTTGGGGTGAAGTATAGGGGTTGGGTTAGGGGTTAGGATTGAAGAGTTGGGGGTTAGGATTGGAGGGTTGGGGTTGGGGGTGAAGTTTAGGGGTTGGGTTAGGGGTTAGGATTGGAGAATTGGGGTTAGGATTGGAGAGTTGGGGTTAGGATTGGAGGGTTGGGGGTGAAGTTTAGGGGTTGGGTTATGGGTTAGGATTGGAGAATTGGGGTTGGGATTGTAGAGTTGGGTTTGGGTTATGGGTTAGGATTGAAGAGTTGGGGTTGGGGTGAAGTTTAGGGGGTTGGGTTAGGGGTTAGAATTGGAGAGTTGGTGTTGGGGTTGGGGTTAGGATTGGAGAGTTGGGGTTGGGATTGGAGGGTTGGGGTTGGGGATGAAGTTTAGGGGTTGGGTTATGGGTAAGGATTGGAGAATTGGGGTTAGGATTGGAGAGTTGGGGTTGGGGTGAAGTTTAGGGGGTTGGGTTAGGGGTTAGGATTGAAGAGTTGGGGTTGGGATTGAAGAGTTGGGGTTAGGATTGGAGGGTTGGGGGTGAAGTTTAGGGGTTGGGTTATGGGTTAGGATTGGAGAATTGGGGTTGGGATTGTAGAGTTGGGGTTGGGTTACGGGTTAGGATTGAAGAGTTGGGGTTGGGGTGAAGTTTAGGGGTTGGGTTAGGGGTTAGAATTGGAGAGTTGGGGTTGGGGTTGGGGTTAGGATTGGAGAGTTGGGGTTTGGCGTGCCATCATTGCCTTTTTATGCTCCTCGCTGCTCCTTTTATTCTCACAAAAAGGAAGTGATCACTCCACCAGCTCATCACCTCCCCCATGGGAGTGGTCATCACAGGTTGTCCCCTCAACACAGCAAGCACCATATAAAGGTATCCCTCTACCAGGATGTCCTATACAATGAATACAATACATGAATAGAAAACATACAATGAATACAATGCTGGCTAAAGTCTTACGGGTGTGTCCGGACAGGGAACGCATGTACGCTTTGTAGCAGGCAAAGCCGTATTGCTTTTAAAACATGGACAGTTTCCACCAATCCAAAAACGATCACAAGCTCTCATATTAATCGCTGATAGAATCCTTATTCTGAGCCATTCCATAGAATAAGGCATATCCAGATTATACCATCATTGTAGGTGAAATGGAGGCTATCTAATGGCGTGCGCTACGAATCCCGACCATGCTGATCAGACATGACCCAGATAAGAGCGCACATCCGTCTATAACCACTAGCCCAGTGAGCACATCCCCCCCTCAACGATCGTCCACACTAATGCACCGTGGACACTAATGTCCGGTGGACATACGCCTACGCCGCAAACATCACACTCCAACCTCAAGACATTTCCTACTAACAGACAAGATTCAACCAGCCTCAGACTGCCCCAGTCAGCTCTGTTTAGAGCGGGTTGCGGAAGTACTAAACAATGGGTGACACTGTGACAATACATATTAAATACATCTTGAAATTTCCACAACAGGTTGGGGTTAGGATTGGAGAGTTGGGGTTAGGGGTGAAGTTTAGGGGTTGGGTTAGGGGTTAGGATTGAAGAGTTGGGGGTTGGGATTGGAGGGTTGGGGTTGGGTTATGGGTTAGGATTGGAGGGTTGGGGTTGGGGGTGAAGTTTAGGGGTTGGGTTATGGGTTAGGATTGGAGAGTTGGGGTTGGGTTATGGGTTAGGATTGGAGAGTTGGGGTTGGGGTTGGGGGTGAAGTTTAGGGGTTGGGTTATGGGTTAGGATTGGAGAGTTGGGGTTGGGTTATGGGTTAGGATTGGAGAGTTGGGGTTGGGTTATGGGTTAGGATTGGAGAGTTGGGGTTGGGGTTGGGGGTGAAGTTTAGGGGTTGGGTTAGGGGTTAGGATTGAAGAGTTGGGGGTTGGGATTGGAGGGTTGGGGTTGGGTTATGGGTTAGGATTGGAGGGTTGGGGTTGGGGGTGAAGTTTAGGGGTTGGGTTATGGGTTAGGATTGGAGAGTTGGGGTTGGGTTATGGGTTAGGATTGGAGAGTTGGGGTTGGGTTTGGGATTGGAGGGTTGGGGTTGGGTTATGGGTTAGGATTGGAGGGTTGGGGTTGGGGGTGAAGTTTAGGGGTTGGGTTATGGGTTAGGATTGGAGAGTTGGGGTTGGGGTTGGGTTATGGGTTAGGATTGGAGAGTTGGGGTTGGGGTTGGGGGTGAAGTTTAGGGGTTGTGTTAGGGGTTAGAATTGAAGAGTTGGGGTTAGGTCTGGAGAGTTGGGGGTTGGGGTGAAGTTTAGGGGTTAGGATTGAGTTAGAGGGGTTCACAAATAACTAAACCGCTGCAGGAAATTGCACCCCAGTAAAATCACCTTTCCACCATGATTGGGTTATTCTTCATCCAAAGATGGTGGGGGGATGGGGTGAGGATTTAGCCGCCATATTGGAATTCTTGTCTGGAAAGTGACACGGAACGATTATTGTTTTATTGAAGCGGCCGTCCCCTCCCCCGACCCCGGAGGCAGAGCTAATGCTGTACAGTGTTCGATGTTAATCCAATGTGAGAATTTAAAGAGACAGTGCGTCTTTATACCCCGATGTTAAGTGCGTGACTTGTACCCCCCCTCCCCCGCTGGGTTCATACATCCTCATCGCCGGCTCCGATAGCGCCTGGATCTGCAGATTTCCGGACTTCACAATGAAATGCGATTTATGCCGCTGAGCTGCACTTCCCGCAATTTTCGCCTCACCACCATTTCTTATTACGAGAATATTAAACATTTATCCCAATCTGAGACCTCGTAAAATCTGGAAGATTCCGGAATGGCGGCCGGCGTCCGGCTGATAGAAGATTGGAATCTGAATTAAGAATGTCGCAATTTTTCTCTAGAAATTTTATGGAAATTATTAAACCAGAAAACCGCGAGCGATGGGAGGAAGTGGTGAGAGCGAGCCGAGGGGAACCAATGAGAGCAAAGAACCGGGCAGCGGCACGGGGTGGAGCTCTGCCTTCCTGCCTCAGATTCGCTCTGAAAACAAACAACTTTATTGTCTCCCCGTAATCCGCGCCGCAATGAGGATCCTATGAAAGGAGATGTGCTGGGGGCAAACGTTTAGCCTCCTGGAATGAGGGCCGCCTCCCTGGGGACCCTTCTGGTGGGGGATTCGGCGGTCTCACTCTGGGTGTAACAGTGTTCCATAATTCTCTGTAGTGCGGAGCTCTTAGGTGGCCCCCACTCGCTGATTTCCACTGCTGATTACTCAGCGATACTGGCATGGCTTAGTCTGGGATTACACAGACAGGCCCATTTATGTGGCTGAGGTGCAGGTCCTGTAAGGTCCTCTAGGGGTGGCTGGAGTAAGAAAAGAGGAAAGAGAAGGGCGCAACCATGACAGGTTTTCGTTTTTTTGTGGTCTCTGTGGTGTGAGGAGTAGAAAAGATTCCATTACTATTTAGTGACCCTGCCCATGCGGTTCTCGCCTGCTGTGCTACAGTGGGCCCTGGGGTGAGCTCGGTGTGAAGCTGCCTTTACAAGAACAATGGCCGCCGTATCTACTTCTCCTGAGCCACCTAAACCACCGATTGGGTGAGAGGTCTATGTACAGCCAGAAGTACACCACTTCTATCCATGATGAGCAGCCCATTGGTTCCATGTATGATAAGCAGCCCATTGGCTCCACGTATGATGAGCAGCCCATTGGCTCCACGTATGATGAGCAGCCCATTGGCTCCATGTATGATGAGCAGCCCATTGGCTCCATGTATGATAAGCAGCCCATTGGTTCCATGTATGATGAGCAGCCCATTGGCTCCTTGTATGATGAGCAGCCCATTGGCTCCATGTATGACGAGCAGCCCATTGGTTCCATGTATGATGAGCAGCCCATTGGCTCCTTGTATGATGAGCAGCCCATTGGCTCCATGTATGATGAGCAGCCCATTGGTTCCATGTATGATTAGCAGCCCATTGGCTCCATGTATGACGAGCAGCCCATTGGCTCCATGTATGACGAGCAGCCCATTGGTTCCATGTATGACGAGCAGCCCATTGGCTCCACGTATGATGAGCAGCCCATTGGCTCCTTGTATGATTAGCAGCCCATTGGCTCCATGTATGACGAGCAGCCCATTGGCTCCATGTATGACGAGCAGCCCATTGGTTCCATGTATGATGAGCAGCCCATTGGCTCCTTGTATGATGAGCAGCCCATTGGCTCCTTGTATGATTAGCAGCCCATTGGCTCCATGTATGACGAGCAGCCCATTGGTTCCATGTATGATGAGCAGCCCATTGGCTCCATGTATGACGAGCAGCCCATTGGCTCCACGTATGATGAGCAGCTCATTGGCCCCTTGTATGACGAGCAGCCCATTGGCTCCATGTGTAATGATGGAATGGAGACGGGAATACTGGTAGTATGGGGGATGGAGAGGGTTATGGAGGACAGGAATACCGGTAGTATGGGGGATGGAGAGGATTATGGAGGACGGGAATACTGGTAGTATGGGGGATGGAGAGGATTATGGAGGATAGGAATACTGGTAGTATGGGGGATGGAGAGGGTTATGGAGGACGGGAATACTGGTAGTATGGGGGTTGGAGAGGATTATGGAGGACGGGAATACTGGTAGTATGGGGGATGGAGAGGATTATGGAGGACGGGAATACTGGTAGTATGGGGGATGGAGAGGATTATGGAGGACGGGAATACTGGTAGTATGGGGGATGGAGAGGGTTATGGAGGACGGGAATACTGGTAGTATGGGGGATGGAGAGGATTATGGAGGATGGGAAAACTGGTAGTATGGGGGTTGGAGAGGATTATGGAGGACGGGAATACTGGTAGTATGGGGGATGGAGAGGATTATGGAGGATGGGAAAACTGGTAGTATGGGGGATGGAGAGGATTATGGAGGACGGGAATACTGGTAGTATGGGGGATGGAGAGGATTATGGAGGACGGGAATACTGGTAGTATGGGGGATGGAGAGGATTATGGAGGATGGGAATACTGGTAGTATGGGGGATGGAGAGGATTATGGAGGATGGGAATACTGGTAGTATGGGGGATGGAGAGGATTATGGAGGAGACAAAAAATTCTGGTAGTATGGGGGATGGAGAGGATTATGGAGGACGGGAAAACTGGTAGTATGGGGATGGAGAGGATTATGGAGATGGGAAAAACTGGTAGTATGGGGGATGGAGAGGATTATGGAGGACGGGAATACTGGTAGTATGTGGGATGGAGAGGATTATGGAGGACGGGAATACTGGTAGTATGTGGGATGGGGGTTGGAGATGGGGGATGGGAATACTGGTAGTAGGTGGGATGGGGGTTGGAGATGGGGGATGGGAATACTGGTAGTATGGGGGATGGAGAGGATTATGGAGGATGGGAATACTGGAGGTATGTGGGATGGAGAGGATTATGGAGGATGGAAATACTGGTAGTATGTGGGATGGAGAGGATTATTTAGGATGGGAATACTGGTAGTATGTGGGATGGGGGTTGGAGATGGGGGATGGGAATACTGGTAGTATGGGGGATGGAGAGGATTATGGAGGATGGGAATACTGGGTAGTATGTGGGATGGAGAGGATTATTTAGGATGGGAATACTGGGTAGTATGTGGGATGGGGGTTGGAGATGGGGGATGGGAATACTGGCGGACGCGGAATGGGGGTTGGAGATGGGGGATGGGAATACTGGTAGTATGGGGGATGGAGAGGATTATGGAGGATGGGAATACTGGTAGTATGGGGGATGGAGAGGATTATGGAGGATGGGAATACTGGTAGTATGTGGGATGGAGAGGATTATGGAGGATGGGAAAACTGGTAGTATGTGGGATGGAGAGGATTATGGAGGACGGGAATACTGGTAGTATGGGGGATGGAGAGGATTATGGAGGATGGGAATACTGGAGGTATGTGGGATGGAGAGGATTATGGAGGATGGGAATACTGGTAGTATGGGGGATGGAGAGGATTATGGAGGACGGGAATACTGGAGGTATGTGGGATGGAGAGGATTATGGAGGATGGGAATACTGGTAGTATGTGGGATGGAGAGGATTATGGAGGATGGGAATACTGGTAGTATGGGGGATGGAGAGGATTATGGAGGACGGGAATACTGGAGGTATGTGGGATGGAGAGGATTATGGAGGATGGGAATACTGGTAGTATGTGGGATGGAGAGGATTATGGAGGATGGGAATACTGGTAGTATGTGGGATGGAGAGGATTATGGAGGACGGGAATACTGGTAGTATGGGGGATGGAGAGGATTATGGAGGACGGGAATACTGGTAGTATGGGGGATGGAGAGGTTATGGAGACGGGAATACTGGTAGTATGGGGTGGAGGAGAGATTATGGAGGATGGGAAAACTGGTAGTATGGGGGATGGAGAGGATTATGGAGGACGGGAATACTGGTAGTATGGGGGATGGAGAGGATTATGGAGGACGGGAATACTGGTAGTATGGGGGATGGAGAGGGTTATGGAGGACGGGAATACTGGTAGTATGGGGGATGGAGAGGATTATGGAGGATGGAAAACTGGTAGTATGGTTGGGGTTGGAGAGGATTATAGTGATGGAATACTGGTAGTATGGGGGATGGAGAGGATTATGGAGGATGGGAAAACTGGTAGTATGGGGGATGGAGAGGATTATGGAGGACGGGAATACTGGTAGTATGGGGGATGGAGAGGATTATGGAGGACGGGAATACTGGTAGTATGGGGGATGGAGAGGATTATGGAGGATGGGAATACTGGTAGTATGGGGGATGGAGAGGATTATGGAGGATGGGAATACTGGTAGTATGGGGGATGGAGAGGATTATGGAGGATGGGAATACTGGTAGTATGTGGGATGGAGAGGATTATTTAGGATGGGAATACTGGTAGTATGTGGGATGGGGGTTGGAGATGGGGGATGGGAATACTGGCGGACGCGGAATGGGGGTTGGAGATGGGGGATGGGAATACTGGTAGTATGGGGGATGGAGAGGATTATGGAGGATGGGAATACTGGTAGTATGGGGGATGGAGAGGATTATGGAGGATGGGAATACTGGTAGTATGTGGGATGGAGAGGATTATGGAGGATGGGAAAACTGGTAGTATGTGGGATGGAGAGGATTATGGAGGACGGGAATACTGGTAGTATGGGGGATGGAGAGGATTATGGAGGATGGGAATACTGGAGGTATGTGGGATGGAGAGGATTATGGAGGATGGGAATACTGGTAGTATGGGGGATGAAGAGGATTATGGAGGACGGGAATACTGGAGGTATGTGGGATGGAGAGGATTATGGAGGATGGGAATACTGGTAGTATGTGGGATGGAGAGGATTATGGAGGATGGGAATACTGGTAGTATGGGGGATGGAGAGGATTATGGAGGATGGGAAAACTGGTAGTATGGGGGATGGAGAGGATTATGGAGGACGGGAATACTGGTAGTATGGGGGATGGAGAGGATTATGGAGGACGGGAATACTGGTAGTATGGGGGATGGAGAGGGTTATGGAGGACGGGAATACTGGTAGTATGGGGGATGGAGAGGATTATGGAGGATGGGAATACTGGTAGTATGGGGGATGGAGAGGATTATGGAGGATGGGAAAACTGGTAGTATGGGGGTTGGAGAGGATTATGGAGGACGGGAATACTGGTAGTATGGGGGATGGAGAGGATTATGGAGGATGGGAAAACTGGTAGTATGGGGGATGGAGAGGATTATGGAGGACGGGAATACTGGTAGTATGGGGGATGGAGAGGATTATGGAGGACGGGAATACTGGTAGTATGGGGGATGGAGAGGATTATGGAGGATGGGAATACTGGTAGTATGGGGGATGGAGAGGATTATGGAGGATGGGAATACTGGTAGTATGGGGGATGGAGAGGATTATGGAGGACAGAAATTCTGGTAGTATGTGGGATGGAGAGGATTATGGAGGACGGGAAAACTGGTAGTATGGGGGATGGAGAGGATTATGGAGGATGGGAAAACTGGTAGTATGGGGGATGGAGAGGATTATGGAGGACGGGAATACTGGTAGTATGTGGGATGGAGAGGATTATGGAGGACGGGAATACTGGTAGTATGTGGGATGGGGGTTGGAGATGGGGGATGGGAATACTGGTAGTAGGTGGGATGGGGGTTGGAGATGGGGGATGGGAATACTGGTAGTATGGGGGATGGAGAGGATTATGGAGGATGGGAATACTGGAGGTATGTGGGATGGAGAGGATTATGGAGGATGGAAATACTGGTAGTATGTGGATGGAGAGGATTATTTAGGATGGGAATACTGGTAGTATGTGGGATGGGGGTTGGAGATGGGGGATGGGAATACTGGTAGTATGGGGGATGGAGAGGATTATGGAGGATGGGAATACTGGTAGTATGTGGGATGGAGAGGATTATTTAGGATGGGAATACTGGTAGTATGTGGGATGGGGGTTGGAGATGGGGGATGGGAATACTGGCGGACGCGGAATGGGGGTTGGAGATGGGGGATGGGAATACTGGTAGTATGGGGGATGGAGAGGATTATGGAGGATGGGAATACTGGTAGTATGGGGGATGGAGAGGATTATGGAGGACGGGAATACTGGTAGTATGTGGAATGGAGAGGATTATGGAGGATGGGAAAACTGGAGGTATGTGGGATGGAGAGGATTATGGAGGATGGGAATACTGGAGGTATGTGGGATGGAGAGGATTATGGAGGATGGGAATACTGGAGGTATGTGGGATGGAGAGGATTATGGAGGATGGGAATACTGGTAGTATGTGGGATGGAGAGGATTATTTAGGATGGGAATACTGGTAGTATGTGGGATGGGGTTGGAGATGGGGATGGGAATACTGGCGGACGCGGAATGGGGTTGGAGATGGGGGATGGGAATACTGGTAGTATGGGGGATGGAGAGGATTATGGGGGATGGGAATACTGGTAGTATGTGGGATGGGGTTGGAGATGGGGGATGGGAATACTGGCGGACGCGGAATGGGTTGGAGAGATGGGGGATGGGAAATACTGGTAGTATGGGGGATGGAGAGGATTATGGGGGATGGGAATACTGGTAGTATGTGGGATGGGGGTTGGAGATGGGGGATGGGAATACTGGCGGACGCGGAATGGGGGTTGGAGATGGGGATGGGAATACTGGTAGTATGTGGGATGGGGGTTGGAGATGGGGGATGGGAATACTGGCGGACGCGGAATGGGGGTTGGAGATGGGGGATGGGAATACTGGCGGACTCGGAATGGGGGTTGGAGAGGATAACGGAAGACGAGAGGGATATTGGCGGGTGTGATAACACGGCGGTGAAAAGACGCATTAATCCGGTTACTTTGCAGAGATAATTGGCGTGTAAAATTTTATTAGCGCGATGGTAATTCGCATCTATTTGTCATTCTGCGCGGCGTCTCTCCGGCGGCTGGTTTGCCAAACACTCTGGAAATAAATACGTCGGATTGATTCCTCGCTGGATGTTTCCTCTTTGTAATAAATCTGCGGTGATTTGGCGCTCGGAGAGAGACTGTAAATTCCGTTGGAAATACAAACTCCGCCAGTTTTATGAAATCCTCCGGCATCTCCGGCCCCCGAAACGCACCGCCTCGCCGTCGTAATGAGAACCCCGGAGACCCTCATAAGATGGGATCTGTCCTTGTAATATACAACTCCACCCAGGAACACCGGGAGACCCGGAGCCGAGCCTCCCGCTGCCCCCCGCCATTGATTTGTACCCAGTCGCTTCTCGGCCGCACAAACGCACGCCGCCGCCGTCACGCTGTATGGACGCCGCGGTGTGAATGAGGCCTTTGTGGAATGAATTTCATTGTAATTCTTTTCCCTGCGACCTTCTGATTCTCAGCTCAGGAAATCTTCATTTCCGCAGAAAGGAACGTTCCGGAGACTTTTATTTGTGATTTATTTCCTCCTCCAATCAGAGACCATTAGAGGCCGCAAATCACGGCCGCCGATCCGCAAAGAAAACGTCCCATAATAAAGATTTACATTCCGCCATTTCATCTTGGCTGAAAGACCGATGAGCTCATCGCATCCTGAAATCTACGTTTCCGAGGAATATTCCGCACCGGCGTCCATTTCCTCCGCCGCGCCAAAGATTTACTGCATGGCGGAGAAAACCTTCATTCCTCCAGCCAATCAGTGATGGTGTTACAAGAAATATCTGATGATCATCACAATATCGTATAGAATCATATTCACCTCCATGATGGAGGATTCACAGCGACACACGGAGATGGGCGGAGTCCCCTCTAATAGATGGATGGTGGGGTCCTTGTCTCCATGTTGGGGCTCATATAGGATACATTGAGGGCGGACTGACAACTCACGGGGCCCCCAGGCAATAGGAGATTATGGGGCCCCCGGGCAATAGGAGATTATGGGGCCTCTGGGCAATAGGAGATTATGAGGCCTCTGGGCAATAGGAGATTATGGGGCCCCTGGGTAATAGGAGATTATGAGGCCTCTGGGCAATAGGAGATTATGGGGCCCCTGGGTAATAGGAGATTATGGGGCCTCTGGGCAATAGGAGATTATGAGGCGTCTGGGCAATAGGAGATTATGGGGCCCCTGGGTAATAGGAGATTATGGGGCCCCTGGGTAATAGGAGATTATGGGGCCCCTGGGTAATAGGAGATTATGGGGCCTCTGGGTAATAGGAGATTATGGGGCCCCTGGGTAATAGGAGATTATGAGGCCCCTGGGCAATAGGAGATTATAGGGCCTCTGGGTAATAGGAGATTATGGGGCCTCTGGGTAATAGGAGATTATGAGGCCCCTGGGCAATAGGAGATTATAGGGCCTCTGGGTAATAGGAGATTATGGGGCCCCTAGGCAATAGGAGATTATGGGGCCCCTGGGTAATAGGAGATTATGGGGCCTCTGGGTAATAGGAGATTATGGGGCCCCTAGCCAATAGGAGATTATGGGGCCCCTGGGTAATAGGAGATTATGGGGCCTCTGGGTAATAGGAGATTATGGGGCCCCTAGCCAATAGGAGATTATGGGGCCCCTGGGTAATAGGAGATTATGGGGTCCCTAGGCAATAGGAGATTATGGGGCCCCTGGGTAATAGAAGATTATGGGGCCCCTGGGTAATAGGAGATTATGGGGCCCCTGGGCAATAGGAGATTATGGGGCCCCTGGGTAATAGGAGATTATGGGGCCCCCGGGCAATAGGAGATTATGAGGCCCCTGGGCAATAGGAGATTATGGGGTCCCTAGGCAATAGGAGATTATGGGGCCCCTGGGTAATAGAAGATTATGGGGCCCTGGGTAATAGGAGATTATGGGGCCACTGGGCAATAGGAGATTATGGGGCCCCTGGGTAATAGAAGATTATGGGGCCGCACAGTATACAAGTGTAGCGCTACCCCCGAAGGAGCCGCTGGTTAATTTGGGATCTACTCTCTCTTGGCTTAGCTCACCCCTGTTTAACTGTCTCGAACCTCCCTTGACACATCAGAGACCTGTGGAGTGAGATTTAGTGACCTCTGCTGGGCTGGGGGTCACAATAACAGGCACACAATATGCAAATAACAGTATAGCAGTGAGTTACCTGGTGTTATGGATGCTCCTTCCAGGTGAGAAAAATACACTCCACACGGTGAATACGAAGATAAGAGAGG